>JASANE010028981.1:0-75811 GCA_030248225.1 Trileptium ribeirensis | reverse complement strand
TACTTGGTTCAGTCATGCTGTGGAATCTAATGATGATGATGGATTGAGATGAGTGAGTGAGTGAGTACAGCATGAAACAAACCCTCGTATAACGCCTAGCATCGGACGCAATATAAACACGGCCTTTATTTCGCATTCTGTTCACACATTTCGATGCAATCGGGATTTGTCTATGTAATGATTGAGAGAATGAGTACAGCATGAAACAACGCCTCGCATAACGGCTATGATCGAACTCAATATAAACACGGGTCTTTATTTAGCATTCGGTTCACGCATTTCTATGCAGTCAGGATTTCTCTATGCAATGATTGAGTGAGTGAGTACAGCATGAAACAACGCCTCGTATAACGGCCACGATCAGACGCAATATAAACGCTGCCTTTATTTAGCATTCTGTTTACACATTTCGATGCGGTCAGCATTTGTCTATACAATGATTGAGTATAGAATGAAACAACGCCTCGTATAACGGCTACGATCGGACGCAATATAGACACGGCCTCTATTTAGCATTCTGTTTACACATTTCGATGCGGTCAGCATTTGTCTATACAATGATTGAGTGAGTGAGTACAGCATGAAACAACGCCTCGTATAACGGCTACGATCGGACGCAATATAAACACGGCCTTTAATTACCATTATGTTCACACATTTCGACAATGACTGAGTGAGCGAGTACAGCATGAAACAACGCCTCGTATAACGGCTAGGATCGGACGCAATATAAATACGGCCTTTAATTACCATTATGTTCACACATTTCGATTCAGTCAGCATTTGTATATACAATGATTGAGTGAGTGAGTACAGCATGAAGCAGCGCGTTGTATAACTGCTAGAATCGGACGCAATATAAACACGGCCTTTAATTACCATTATGTTCACACATTTCTATGCGGTAAGCATTTGTCTATGCAATGATTGAGTGAGTGAGTACTGGATGAAACAATGCCTCGTATAACGGCTACGATCGGACGCAATATAAACACGGCCTTTAATTACCATTATGTTCACACATTTCGACAATAACTGAGTGAGCGAGTACAGCATGAAGCAGTGCCTCGTATAACGGCTAGGATCGGACGCAATATAAATACGGCCTTTAATTACCATTATATTCACACATTTCGATTCAGTCAGCATTTGTCTATGCAATGATTGAGTGAGTGAGTACTGGATGAAACAATGCCTCGTATAACGGCTAGAATCGGACGCAATATAAACACGGCCTTTATTTCGCATTCTGTTCACATATTTCGATGCAATCGGGATTTGTATATACAATGATTGAGTGAGTGAGTACAGCATGAAGCAGCGCGTTGTATAACTGCTCAGGACCGGACGCAATATAAACACGGCCTTTAATTACCATTATGTTCACACATTTCTATGCGGTCAGCAATTGTCTATGCAATGATTGAGTGAGTGAATACTGGATGAAACAATGCCTCGTATAACGGCTAGAATCGGACGCAATATAAACACGGCCTTTATTTCGCATTCTGTTCACACATTTCGATGCAATCGGGATTTGTCTATGCAATGATTGAGTGAGTGAGTACAGCATGAAACAACGCCTCGCATAACTGCTAGGATCGTACGCAATATAAACACGGCCTTTAATTACCATTATGTTCACACATATCTATGCGGTCAGCATTTTTCTATGCAATGATTGAGTGAGTGAGTGTTGGATTAAACAATGCCTCGTATAACGGCTAGAATCGAACGCAATAAAAAACACGGCCTTTATTTAGCATTACGTTCACACATTTCGACGCGATCAGCATTTGTCTATGCAATGATTGAGTGAGTGAGTACAGCATGAAACAACGCCTCGTATAACTGCTACGATCGGACGCAATATAAATACGGCTTTTAATTACCATTATGTTCACACATTTCTATGCGGTCAGTGTTTGTCTATGCAATGATTGATTGAGTGAGTGAGTGAGTGAGTGAGTACAGCATGAAACAAAGCCTAGTATAACGGCTAGCATCGGACGCAATATAAACACGGCCTTTATTTCGCATTCTGTTCACACATTTCGATGGAATCGGGATTTGTCTATGCAATTATTGAGTGAGTGAGTACAGCATGAAACAACGCCTCGTATAACGGCTAAAATCGGACGCAATATAAACACGGTCTTTAATTACCATTATGTTCACACATTTCTATTTAGTCAGCATTTGTGTATACAATGATTGAGTGAGTGACTACAGCATGAAGCAGCGCTTTGTATAATTGCTAGGTTCGCACGCAATATAAACACGGCCTTTCTTTACCATTATGTTCACACATATCTATGCGGTCAGCATTTGTCTATGCAATGATTGAGTGAGTGAGTGCTGGATGAAACAATGCCTCGTATAACGGCTAGAATCGAACGCAATAAAAACATGGCCTTTATTTAGCATTACGTTCACACATCTCGATGCGGTCAGAATTTGTCTATGCAATGATTGAGTGAGTGAGTACAGCATGAAACAACGCCTCGTCTAACTGCTACGATCGGACGCAATATAAACACGGCCTTTAATTACCATTATGTTCACACATTTCTATGCGGTCAATATTTGTCTATGCAATGATTGATTGATTGAGTGAGTGAGTGAGTACAGCATAAACAAAGCCTAGTATAACGGCTAGCATCGGACGCAATATAAACACAGCCTTTATTTCGCATTCTGTTCACACATTTCGATGCAATCGGATTTGTCTATGCGATGATTGACTGAGTGGGTACAGCATGAAACAACGCCTCGTATAACGGCTAGAATCGGACGCAATATAAACACAGCCTTTATTTAGCATTCTGTTCGCACATTTCGATGCGATCGGATTTGTCTATGCAATGATTGAGTGAGTGAGTACAGCATGAAACAATGCCTCGCATAACGGCTAGAATCGGACGCAATATAAACACGGCTTTTAATTACCATTATGTTCACACATTTCTATGCGGTCAGCATTTGTGTATACAGTGATAGAATGAGTGAGTACAGCATGAAGCAGCGCCTTGTATAACTGCTAGGATCGAACGCGATATAAACACGGCCTTTAATTACCATTATGTTCGACACATATGTATGCGGTCAGCATTTCTCTATGCAATGATTGAGTGATTGAATACAGCATGAAACAACGCCTCGTATAACTGCTACGATCGGACATAATATAACGTGGCCTTTATTTAGCATTATGTTCACACATTTCAATGCAGTCAGCATTTTTATATGCAATGATTGAGTGAGTGGGTGCAGATTTGTAAAACATGCCTCGTATAAAAATTCACTAGTACATATATCCCTTCTTAAAAAGGTTTTAGTTTAGAGTTTTTGATTACCAAATAATCGTAAGCATAAATTTTTTTTATTTTTAATCATATATTTCCTGCTGACTTCCAATTACTCTAGATAAAACATTTTCGTATATTTTTGATATATATCTATATGGTTTTTATTGCTGAGTAAAGTTTCTGACATTAATACCAAAGCTTAAAACAGCGGCAATCATGTACGATTACCATCGCTGTTACGCTGTGACATCATTCCCGATTAAGTTCTAGCTTGTGCAGAGGCACATGATGCTATTTTGGTTATATAGTTACACCGCGGCCCAACCCTCAGGGGCTTGACTTTAGTTTGTTTGAAAAGGAATAGCTAAGTGCTGTGGTTCTTCGTGCTGTATCCCTATGAGTATATTTCGTCCATTTAGGTTTAGTTTTAGGGCGTGTTCGCATACAGTTGAATCTTACACGGTCCGATTTGTACATCTATTGATATACACTGCTCACATTGCATCCGATCCGATCTTATAGCGCACGCGCAATTTTTATTGAATGGTGGTGCGCGAAAAATACAGCCTGTATACACTCAGTATACCATAGCTGCAGATATTTGTTTATATACAATTAGAAGCAGTGTGGACACACCCAATCCTTACATTCTATACATACCTACTCGAGGTCCGAAGTCTTGCAAAGTGGTTGCCGGGATCTTGAAGTGAGTTGGCCTCTTCGGCTTCCACCGAGGGTCATCCAGGAGGTGAGAAAGGCACTCGTCAGGAGACTTCGGGGCAACGCCCAAGGGGTGGATCTGACGCCTCACGGCAGGTCTCCCCTGCACCTGATGAGCATGTTTGGCCGCATCATGTACATATATAGTGTTATTGGCTGCTAATCAACTTAGTGGTCAAAGGAACTGTTCCCACGGTTTTTTAACGGTTTTGGTCTTCGCCCGGCAAGGTTTAAACTTTTAAAATGCTCTTGCTTGACAGCCTTTTCTTTGATTAATAAGTTTTGTTTTCTGTGAATTGATAATGGGCGTGTTTTGGTTTTTGTGTGAGATTTATTTTTAGTCTCTATTTAAAATAACAATGAATTCGACTGTAGTTATACCAACCTATAGCTGAGATCAAGGTTGTTGTTTCTTGTTTTATCATACATATAAATGAAGGAATGTGAATAACTATCAGTGCTGGGTACCCTATGCTCTCATTATATGAACTCACAACTTACTCTGTATACTATGTATGTGTAAGCATATATACATCTGTATATAGCTTATATATACACTTACTTCATTGGAAAAGCGGTGCCATGTTACAGCCATTATATGCGTGTAAAATTTCTGAAATGACAAAGGTTATTGAAAAGATATGTGCATCTAAACATAGGAAAATATATGTATGCATGTAATGACAAAACTGAAAAAAGGATGCCAGTTCCGTCACTGGTAGACTTACCTTCCGGTTTCAACCGCGTACCTATCATATAATCGGAACCTTGGTCTTAGCAAACCAGTTGCCCAATAGGATTGTGTTAAGGAACAAATTTGCGATATCCCAAGTTGCATTAAAAAAATTGTTACCCTTGCTCTGAATAGTAGGTTAGTCTTTTTCCTGAAAAGGAA
This sequence comes from Trileptium ribeirensis, assembly GCA_030248225.1. Taxonomy (NCBI): domain Eukaryota; kingdom Metazoa; phylum Nematoda; class Enoplea; order Enoplida; family Thoracostomopsidae; genus Trileptium; species Trileptium ribeirensis. The sequence continues at coordinate 70,888 of JASANE010028981.1, read as the reverse complement.
GATTTGTGACTTCGGAATTTGCATGTAAGAAGAACCTGTATGGTGTAGCCTCAATGGTAGTATCATACGTCTTTAACTTAGCCTCAATGGTAGTATCATACGTCTTTAACTAACAACTGGTAGTATCATATGTCTTTAACTTTTGAAATATTAATCTCAAAGAGGTATGTGGTTTCAGAAGGTCTGCTGAGTGTACAACGAAACATGTGTTTTGGCAGTTAACAGTGTCCCGATCTGCTCATAAAATTGTTAATATACCCAGCCATATATGCAGAGCTATTGCTAATGGAAATAGGGGTCAGCACTACCTAATATTACATAGTTTTGATATCAGTTAGACTAGAGAAGTTTAAAAAATGAAGGGGTTGATAAGTACCCCCTGACACCTGTCATTAGCACTCATGGACCCATTTACGCTTTACCCATTATATTAGCTCATTGCCTGTTTTAAATTACCACAGCATTCATTAGCCCTATTTTAAAAAATGAAAGGGGTCAGGACCCCCTGCCACCTGTCATCAGCACGCATGAGCCCATTTACTCTTTACCCATCACATTAGCTCATTACCTATGTTAAATTACCACAACATTCATTAGCCCTATTTTTAAAATGAAAGGGGTCAGGACCCCCTGTCACATGTCATCAGCACTCATAAACTCACTTACTCTTTACCCATCACAGTAGCTCATTACCTATGTTAAATTACCACACACATTCATCAGCCCTCTTTTAAAAAATGAAATCGGTCAGCACCCCCTGTCACATGTCATGAGCTCTCATGAGCCCATTTACTCTTTACCCATCACATTAGCTCATTACCTATGTTAAATTACCACAACAGTCATTAGCCCTATTTTAAAAAATGAAGGTGGATCAGGAGCCCTTGTCACATGTCATCAGCACTCATGAACCCATTTACTCCTTGCCCATTACATTAGCTCATTACCTGTTTTAAATTACCACAACATTGGTTGCCCCTATTTTAAAAAACTTCACTTTAGTGTGTTTCACGTGACTTCCATGCAATTTTGAATTTGTGTGTGGTATTTGGTTTCTTCCCGTTCGTGATCTGAACCTCATATCAGCCTTGACATTTTGGTAATCGGACGTTTCTAATACTGACATAGTTATAGCACCAGCAATATTTCGAATTTTGGAAAAGAGCCTTATTATCCATTCTGGTTCTTGTATTTTGGAAAATATGCTTTTAAAAATAGATATTAAAGTATACGTGTAATTTATTATAGGTAGGTTCATATATATAATATATATGAAAGTAAATATATAGAAAATATACATACTTTCATCTATACATAATTTCTACACATATTTGTTTGTTTATTTAGGATGCAAATACAAAGCCATAGGTATATCTTATTTTAAAACATTGTGGTTTATTTAATTTTATCATTTTACTGGTTTTTTTGCACTGCATTCATGCGGTTAGTGTAGATTTCTGTGTTGCCAAGTGATTGATAAATTTATCTCTGACTAGCATTAATTCAATGAAGCGATGCAGTACTATATCTACAGGCACGCTTAACGAGCATTGGTTACGAATTGTTTGGGTCTTTCTTATGGTTGCTTGCGGTTCATTTTGTATTGGAGAAAATCAAATATAATAATGATGTCCGCCATTCCTGGCTATCGGCTTTTGAGACTGGGTTTTATACCTTTTTCCAGCGGTTCCTTTGAAGGGAAAAGGCAGTGTAATATAACATGATAGCTTAATAGTAAAAGGACTGAGTGAAGGCATCCCGGCTAGTTTGACTTAATAAGGACCACGGCCTTGTGTTCATTTAATTTACCCTGTAGCTTTATTAATAGTTACCACGGTTATGAGCAACAATGGTCAAGCCCAGATTTCTTGCAATAACTGGAAAAATGTTGTTTTAATCGCTGGCGAAGACAAGATATACGTTTGTACGTGGTTTTATTTTCTACTGTTAAATCATCTTTTTTTGTCCATTTTACGTTATGTGAACTTTATAATATTATTTGCAGCAAACGTATGTGTGGAATGGATTAAACAATTTTACTTATGTAACTTTTAGTACAATGTTACTTACGGCTGTCCTGTGCGTGATGATATATTTGACTGCACGCCCTTCCTTGGTGAACAAGAACTATTGAACCATCATTAAAATTGTAATGTGTTAACAGTTTGATTTAGGATTTTCGGTATCACTTATACGAAATTGCAGGTAAGCTGAAATTTCTAATTTGTGCTATCATTAAACATACCTAAGCATCTAGTGTCAGTTTTAATATTTTGTCCAGTGGACCTTGCGTTCCACTGTTGTGGAAAATGTAGTAAAAAATTTCAGCGAATGTCAGTTCCTTTTCTGATGCCACTTTACCTAGAACTCATATTAAATTTATGTTCATAGTTAGCTGTTATTTGTTATTATTTGTTATTCCTTTAAAGAAAACCAGTAGTAATGCCCAGGAAATAAGGTTATATTTTCATCAATTATTCCTGAGGGAAACTACGCATAACTGACTGAATTATCAATAGTTTCATAGTTACTAGCTGCTAATTTATTCTAGCTCATGATTGACAACTTCTCTATAACTTTAACATTGTTGTGTTCAATCCAAGTTATCACTTAATCATTAGACGGTATGTTGAGAAACATGGATGCTGTTTACAAGTTTTAAAATAGCCACCACGGAAATAACCTGTGTCACTGCTTAAGATAGCCTTCCATCAAACAGTATCTGCAATGCAAATGACCATAGTGCTCCAAATTCCGCAAAAGAGCTAACAAAATAATTTTGTTCAGAATATATACTTAAACAGGCTCGGAAATTTTATAGAAGCCTTAGAATTAATAATATTGGAGTAAGTTGTACCAGTCGTAGTTATGGGAATATATAATCAAGATTTGTACTGTTACACCCATAATTTCATGGTAAAATTTACGCATTGAGCGGTAAGTTTTACTGGTGCGACGGTAGTTGGGACTTCGTCACTAGTGACATCTTTATTCTTATAGGCTTGTTCTAAGAGTTCATATCCTAATGTAAGGCTAAGCTTGTAAGCCATATGGATTTAGTCTATTTATGTCCCTCAAAAGCTTCTTTAGCCCCTTTTACAATGTTTTTCGCAGCGTTTACTAGAAAAATATAACGCATTGATAGAGCCGAATTTCATCCAATAAAAATACAATACAAACAATGGAAGTAACATTTAACAAGAAGGCAATCACATGTCCAAATTTTAGCCCAATATTTATGCTTAAAATGAGATTAAACTGAAGGGAAAATGAATAAAAAACACATTAGCTAAGACTTAGTAAAAATAATAAAAATGTAAAAATGATGCTCGTTAAAAATTTTAATGCAATATTTTGTTAAATTTTTCCTAAAAAGTTAAATGCTCGTCACAATTTTCTGCTCTTGAAGCTCGTTTAATGTCTACAGGTCAAAGTTCGTGAAGTGAGAAAATATGTTGAATTTTATTGAACCTAGAGCTAAATTTTTGATATCAATTTAGAGCAAAAATTGGCAACGTGTAAAAAGCAGTTTTAATAAAATATCTTGCACGTTTTTGTCACGAAGGCGGACAAACAATTATATACTATACTACCGTAACATTAGTCAATTTTCAAATTAATAATATCTTTTGCCGATCTACACGCAACTACTGTAATTAGTAAAATTCTAAAACAAACTTGACATAAAATAGAGCCCACAAAGCAAACTATGAAAAATAGTGAAACTAAATAAAAATGAAGTGTTTTACTATCTTTTGAGATGAACAACTTTGGATTTGTTATTGAGGTGAGTAAAATTTAAGTAGAGTTAAATCAATCTAAAAGCGCTGAACTTAAATTTAACTAAATTTAGCCAGTCCTTTTTGAATTCAGTAAGTGAGTCAGATCGGGTTTTTAGTCTGAGCCCAGTCTCTACTCTCGGTCTGAGCGAAGCTAAGTCAAACTAAGTCAAAAACTAATCACTCGCCGAGATAAACAATTTATAGATCAAATCTGGCTCATTTTTTAGTTAGGAAAAAACTGCACGACTGAGAAAATCTTTACTCAGAATTTGTAGAGTGCAATATACTAAACGGGAATTAAGTTATTGTTGTCATTATTCGATGTCAACTTTGAAAGACTATCAGCGTCTTCAATCAAATTTCATTAATTTCCATGTCACAATGTAATAGAATGAACACAAAAAAGCGGCTATTCAGTAGACATTAAGCAAGCGTAAATGTTAGTTGGAATATTAACTTAACTACCTGAAGGACATTTTAGAATCGATCGCCAGCTATACTTAAAGAAAATTTCCCACGTCGTCTCAAACAAGCTATCTGTTAGTTGTTTCCAAAAGACTAACTATGTAACCTTATTTCAATTATACAATATAAGAAGAAGACTGTAGTCTAGAAAATATATATAACAACTTTCTGTACTTTATATTGCATGCGCTGAATATACACCAATCTTACCCACCAGTTAACTGTCCCTTATGCTAATGACTACTGCTCCTGTATATAAACAGTGCACATTTCGAAGCACTGCGGTAAACTGAGTTTTATGTTGTGGTGTATGTTTGCATGTGCGTTGTTATGCGACCGCTTTGCGATGTTCGTCCTTAAGGATCCGAGAAACAGCTCACCAACAATTGAGTGCTTTGCGTACGTTGCTTGCAATGACACCATCGGCAGATTCGATTCCTGACGCCGGCATCCGTTTGTCAAACATTAAATTGCTACACAATTGATTCAGCACTAAACAGCTAAAAAGAAGATTAACTACTATATGCGTTATGTAATATATAAATCAAATATATGTATCTGTCAATTTTTATACACATATACATCAACATATATTTAAGAATATACAATATGGAAGCCACAAAGCACAACCGCCTTCCGAACAAGCTCGTAGCTATGTTTTAGGTAAGTTTGACGGAAAGACGTAACCTTTGGTGCAGGGCCAGTGTTAGACATCTCGAGCCAACCCCACCACCCCTCCAAAAAAGCTTTTTCAAGGCCCCATAACTTCAAAATAAGCCAAAATTTTAAGAGACTCAGTGTATATACCATTATATAAATGTAACACGTTCAAAGTAGTAACTTGTGTTCAAACAATACACTATTCTCATCGTTCATCACAGATCCATTTCAAATTCTAAATAGCTATTTTTAGCGCACTTTTATCCGAACCGATCAGACCAACTCATTAAATTCAAGCTGCGGGCCGTTTGACTTTCGATAGAGATAATCGCGAGTCCGATGAACGTTCATCGTTCATCGTCGATCGGGAAAAGTTTTTATTAGCTTCCATAGACAAAAAGCCGAAACTCATCGCAGCAGCGACAGCAGCGACCGTACGGACGGTTCCGTGGAATTCCGGCAAAATGTAATCATTAGCATAAGCTTCACGTTATCAGCTGCTTCCGGAACCTTGTCTAAAATCCTTGAAAATTTAAAAAACACCACGATCCCCGAAACTTTTTTTTAATCTTTTAATTTTAAATTTATTTTTGAAGCACCTTAAATGGCATCATATCCAAAAAATAGGGTTGTCGCAAAAAAATTGAGTGCCTTCTGTACTTTCTCACTTCGAGGCCCCCTGGCTCCGACCCCCCTCCTCCCCAATTGAGAGTATGGTGATGCTTCAGCCGGCCCTGCTTTCTCTATTGCAACTTTAAGATTTTTAAAGAAGAACAGAATAGTTCTCGCGAGAAAACATGATAATCAATAATTCCTCGATACCGCTATAATACATGGCTATATAGATATATTTATGTATAAAAAATGTTATTTTATGATAGATGTTTCTTTAACTATAAAGACATTGTAGCTTCAAGCAATTATATATTATAACCCGGTCGTCTATAATAGGCACAACTCCTAGAAGACGCAAAAAACTATTTCGGATTTTTGTAATTTAATTTATGTTCGTTGCTGGCGGCATCAGCTGCTGTGACATTATTTTCGTGTTCTATTTTTAACTTCAATTGTCAACAATTTGTTCTCAAAGGTTTATATTTATATTTGTTGAATTCCGAATCGTTGATTGAACATGGATAGTTCTGTGCTATTAACAAGTACGAGAAGTTTTACTTCGACTAATACCTCTTAGTGAACCAACTCGTTCTGTGAGTCACAAACTTTTGACACATAGACGTCCAAGTATCATAAACCAGAATTGATGAATCATTTTTCAACGCTAAAATATTTATAAAATATATTTCATGTTTTGTATGTCGCTAAGTTACAGATAGGCACGTCCGGTGGAATGTCGAAATTTTAGTGTCACAGAGCAATTTTGAATCTCAAAGGGAGTTCCAATGTTTTTATTCTTTGCCTCTTATGGACGCCGCACACCAATTTCCCATCAATTACTCAAAACTTTTGCAAATTTCTGTTTTTTTACATTCAACATTTACAACTGTTCACTCTTGAACTAACATCAATTTTTATTTATTTTAAACTAAAACTCAACTGATCGTTTTATTGTGTTTACTAAAAGTCGCCAAAATTCATCGTAGGACCGAAACACTTTATTGCTAAAGTCAAATTATTATTGATCTTAGGCTAAAGCATTCTAATTAGTTTTATCTCGAATAGTATTTTTTCTGTACCGGGACCTGTCAGGAATCAGATACACTTTGGCCCTTCAAGGTTATCTTGGTCCTAATTTAGTGTGGTTATGGCTAACTTCGACTTGAGTAATGAGAAATACTTGTAACGATCAGACACTGAATTGCAGAGACTGCTTGGGGCTGGGACTGAATTTCGTTCCAAAGTCTCAATAATGAATGCAACGCTGGAAGCCGTGTATCTGATTCCTGACAGGTCCCGGTACAGAAAAAATACTATTCGACAGAAACTAAATTAGAATGCTTTAGCCTAAGATCAATAATAATTTGACTTTAGCAATAAAGTGTTTCGGTCCTACGATGAATTTGTGACTTTTTCAGTAAACACAATAAAACGATCAGTTGAGTTTTAGTTTAAAATAAATAAAAATTGATGTTAGTTCAAGAGTGAACAGTTGTAAATGTTGAATGTAAAAAAACAGAAATTTCCAAAAGTTTTGAAGTAAATTTGATGGGAAATTGGTGTGCGGCGTCCATAAGAGGCAAAGAATAAGAACATTGGAACTCCCTTTAATATTCTAATCGCTTGTGACACTAAAATTTCGACATTCCACCGGACGTGCCTATCTGTAACTTAGCGACATACAAAACCATGAAATATATTTTATAAATATTTTAGCGTTGAAAAAAAGTTATTCATCAATTCTGGTTCACGAGAGTTGGGACGTTGATGCGTCAAGAGTTGTGATCATAGAAGCTCAGTCGGGTCCACTAAGAGGTATTGAGCCCAAGTAAAACTTCTCGTACTTGTTAATAGCACCAGAATTATCCATGTTCAATCAACGATTCGGAATTTAAATAAATAGGATATAAACCTTTGAGAACAAATTGTTATATTAAGTTAAAAAAATAGAACACGAAAATAATGTCACAGCAGCTGATGCCGCCAGCAACGAACCATAAATTAAATTACAAAAATCCGAAATAGTTTTTTTGCGTCTTCTAGGAGTTGTGCCTATTATAGACGACCGGGTTATAATATATAATTGCTTGAAGCTACAATGTCTTTATAGTTAAAGAAACATCCTATTATATAACATTTATACATAAATATATCTATATAGCCATGTATTATAGCGGTATCGAGGAATTATTGATTATCATGTTTTCTCGCGAGAACTATTCTGTTCTTCTTTAGTCTTAAAGTTGCAATAGAGAAAGCAGGGCCGGCTGAAGCATCACCCATACTCTCCAATTGGGGAGGAGGGGGGTCGGAGCCAGGGGGCCTCGAAAGTGAGAAAGTACAGAAGGCACTCCAATTTTTTTGCGAGACCCCTATTTTTTGGATATGATGCCATTTAGGTGCTTCCAAAATAAATTTGAAAATTAAAGTATCAAAAAATTTCGGGATTCGCGGGGTTTTCTAATTTTTAAGGATTCTAATACAAATCGGAAGCACCAAAATGCTAAGCTTACGCTAACTACTACATTCGCCCGGAATCCTTCTGACGCTGTCCGTGACGGTCGCTGCTGTCGCTGCTGCGGAACTGAGTTTCTGGCTTTCTGCTCACGGAAGCTAATAAAAACTTTTCCCGATCGACGATGAACGATGAACGTCTATCGGGACTTGCGATTATCTCTATCGAAAGTCAAACGGCCCGCAGCTTGAATTTGAATGAGTTGGTCGATCGGTTCGCACAGAAAAAGGCGCGAAAAATAGCTATTTAGAATTTGAAATGGATGTGTGATGAACGATGAGAATAGTGTATTGTTTGAACACAAGTTACAACTTTGAACGTGTTACATTTATATAATGGTATATACACTGAGTCTCTTAAAATTTTGGCTTATTTTGAAGTTAGGGGGCCTTGAAAAAACTTTTTTGGAGGGGGGTGGTGGGGTTTGGCTCGAGATGTCTGACGCTGGCCCTGCACCAAAGGTTTACGTTGTTCCGTCAAACTTACCTATAACATAGCTACGAGCTTGTTCGGAAGGCGGTCTGTGCTTCTGTGGCTTCCATATTGTATACTACTTAATATATGTTGATGTATATGTGTATAAAAATTGACAGATACATATATTTGATTTATATATTACATAACGCATATAGTAGTTAATCTTCTTTTTAGCTGTTTAGTGCTGAATCAATTTGTGTACAATTTAATGTTTGACAAACGGATGCCGGCGTCAGGAATCGAATCTGCCGATGGTGTCATTGCAAGCAACGTACGCAAAGCACTCAATTGTTGTGAGAGCTGTTTCTCGGATCCTTAAGGAACGAACATCGCAAAGCGGTCGCATAACAACGCACATGCAAACATACACCACAACATAAAACTCAGTTTACCGCAGTGCTTCGAAATGTGCACTGTTTATATACAGGAGCAGTAGTCATTAGCATTAGGGGACAGTTAACGGTGGGTAAGATTGGTGTATATTCAGCGCATGCAATATAAAGTACAGAAAGTTGTTATATATATTTTCTGACTACAGTCTTCGTCGGATCTTGTATAATTGAAATAAGGTTACATAGTTAGTCTTTGGAAACAACTAACAAGTATAACTTGTTTGAGACGACGTGGGAAATTTCTCTAAGTATAGCTGGCGATCGATTCTAAAATGTCCTTCAGGTAGTTAAGTTAATATTCCAACTAACATTTACGCTTGCTTAATGTCTACTGAATAGCCGCTTTTTTGTGTTCATTCTATTACATTGTGACATGGAAATTAATGAAATTTGATTGAAGACGCTGATAGTCTTTCAAAGTTGACATCGAATAATGACAACAATAACTTAATTCCCCGTTTAGTATATTGCACTCTACAAATTCAGAGTAAAGATTTCTCTCAGTCGGGCAGTTTTTTCCTAACTAAAAAATGAGCCAGATTTGATCTATAAATTGTTTATCTCGGCGAGTGATTAAATTTTGACTTAGTTTGACTTAGCTTCGGCTCAGACCGAGAGTAGAGACTGGGCGCAGACTAAAAACCCGATCTGACTCACTTACTGAATTCAAAACGGACTGGCTAAATTTAGTTAAATTTAAGTCAGCGCTTTTAGATTGATTTAAACTCAACTAAATTTTACTCACCTCAAGAACAAATCCAAAGTTGTTCATCTCGAAAGATAGTAAAACACTTCATTTTTATTCGGTTTCACTATTTTTCATAGTTTGCTTTGTGGGCTCTATTTTATGTCAAGTTTGTTTTAGAATTTTACTAAATTACAGTAGTTGCGTGTAGATCGGCAAAACAGATATTATTAATTTAAAATTGATGAATGTTACGGTAGTATAGTATAGTCTATCCTGTTGCCTTCGGGACAAAAATGTAAAACGTGCAAGATATTTTATTAAAACTGCTTTTTACACGTTGCCAATTTTTGTCAAATTGGAGATCAAAATTTAGCTCGAAGTTTGAATAAAATTTGAAAACATATTTTCTTTATTTTCAGGAATTTTGACCTGTAGACATTAGTCAAGCTTTTGAAGAGCAGAAAGTTTGTGGAATGAGCATTGAACTTTTTTTAGGGAAAAATTTAACAAAATATTGCATTAAAATTTTTAACGAACACCGATTTTTACATTTTTATTATTTCCTAATTAATGATAGCCAAATTTTGATCAGTTTTCTTTCAAATTGATCACATTTTGAGCATAAATATTGGGCTAAAATTTGGACATGTGAACGCCCTTTGCTAAATGTTACTTCCATTGTTTGTATTGTATTTTTATTGGATGAAATTCGGCTTATCAATGCGTTATATTTTTCTAATAAACGCTGCGAAAAACATTGTAAAAGGGGCTAAAGAAGCTTTTGAGGGACATAAATAGACTAAATCCATATGGCTTACAAGCTTAGCCTGACATTAGGATATGAACTTTAGAACAAGCCTATAAGAATAAAAACGTCACCTAGTGACGAAGTCCCAACTACCGTCGCACCAGTAAAACTTACCGCTCAATGCGTAATTTAACCATGAAATTATGGGTGTAACAGTACAAAACCCACCGTATATATTCCCATAACTACGACTGGGTATACTTACTCCAATATTATTAATTCTAAGGCTTCTATAAAATTTCCGAGCCTGTTTAAGTATATATTCTTACAAAATTATTTTGTTAGCTCTTTTGCGGAATTTGGAGCACTATGGTCATTTGCATTGCAGATACTGTTTGATGGAAGGCTATCTTAAGCAGTGACACAGGTTATTTCCGTGGTGGCTATTTTAAAACTTGTAAACAGCATCCATGTTTCTCAACATACCGTCTAATGATTAAGTGATAAGCTTGGATTGAACACAACAATGTTAAAGTTATAGAGAAGTTGTCAATCATGAGCTAGAATAAATTAGCAGCTAGTAACTATGAAACTATTGATAATTTAGTTGAGTTATGCGTAGTTTCCCTCAGGAATAATTGATGAAAATATAACCTTATTTCCTGGGCATTACTACTGGTTTTCTTTAAGGAATAACAAATAATAACAAATAACAGCTAACTATGAACATAAATTTAATATGAGTTCTAGGTAAAGTGGCATCAGAAAGGAACTGACATTCGCTGAAATTTTTTACTACATTTTCCACAACAGTGGAACGCAAGGTCCACTGGACAAAATATTAAAACTGACACTAGATAAGGTCTTAAGGTATGTTTAATGATATCACAACTTAGAGATTTCACCTTACCTGCAATTTCGTATAAGTCATACCGAAAATCCTAAATCGAACTGTTAACACATTACAATTTTAATGATGATTCAATAGTTCTTGTTGACGAAAGGAAGGGCGTGCAGTCAAATATATCATCACGCACAGGACAGCCGTAAGTAACATTGTACTAAAAGTTACATAAGTAAAATTGTTTAATCCATTCCACACATACGTTTGCTGCAAATAATATTATAAAGTTCACATAACGTAAAATGGCCAAAAAAAGATGATTTAACAGTAGAAATAAAACTAGATGTAGAGTTATAATTTGGGGTCCGCTGCGAGGCCGCTAGAACAGATCAAAAACAACATTTTGAGTCATCGGAGAAACCGGCCCGACCATCTGTTGGTCAGTTGCGCTATTACAAAGCTACAGGGTAAATTAAATGACACAAGGCCCTGTTCCCTACCGTAGTTAGAAATGAGCCGGGATGCCTTCACGACGAAACCCCTTTTACTATTAAGCTATCATGTTATGATGATACTGCCCTTCCCCTTCAAGGTAACTCGGGCTGGAAAAAGGTATAAAACCCAGTCTCAAAAGCCGATAGCCAGGAATGGCGGACATCATTATTATATTTGATTTTCTCCAATACAAAATGAACCGCAAGCAACCATAAGAAAGACCCAACAATTTGTAACCAATGCTCGTTAAGCGTGCCTGTAGATATAGTACTGCATCGCTTCATTGAATTAATGCTAGTCAGAGAGATAAATTTATCAATCACTTGGCAACACAGAAATCTACACTAACCGCATGAATGCAGTGCAAAAAAACCAGTAAAATGATAAAATTAAATAAACCACAATGTTTTAAAATAAGATATACCTATGGCTTTGTATTTGCATCCTAAATAAACAAACAAATATGTGTAGAAATTATGTATAGATGAAAGTATGTATATTTTCTATATATTTACTTTCATATATATTATATATATGAACCTACCTATAATAAATTACACGTATACTTTAATATCTATTTTTAAAAGCATATTTTCCAAAATACAAGAACCAGAATGGGTAATAGGCTCTTTTAAAGTTCCAAATATTGCTGGTGCTATAACTATGTCGTATTAGAAACGTCCGATTACCCAAATGTCAAGGCTGATATGAGGTTCAGATCACGAACGGGAAGAATCTAAATACCACACACAAATTCAAAATTGCATGGAAATCACGTGAAACACACTAAAGTGAAATTTTTTAAAATAGGGGTAATGAATGTTGTGGTAATTTAAAACAGGTAATGAGCTAATGTAATGGGCAAGGAGTAAATGGGTTCATGAGTGCTGATGACATGTGACAAGGGCTCCTGATCCACCTTCATTTTTTAAAATAGGGCTAATGAATGTTGTGGTAATTTAACATAGGTAATGAGCTAATGTGATGGGTAAAGAGTAAATGGGCTCATGAGTGCTGATGACATGTGACAGGGGGTCCTGACCCATTTCATTTTTTAAAAGAGGGCTAATGAATGTTGTGGTAATTTAACATAGGTAATGAGCTAATGTGATGGGTAAAGAGTAAATGGGTTTATGAGTGCTGATGACATGTGACAGGGGGTCCTGACCCCTTTCATTTTTAAAATAGGGCTAATGAATGTTGTGGTAATTTAACATAGGTAATGAGCTAATGTGATGGGTAAAGAGTAAATGGGCTCATGCGTGCTGATGACATGTGACAGGGGGTCCTGACCCCTTTCATTTTTTAAAATAGGGCTAATGAATGCTGTGGTAATTTAAAACAGGCAATGAGCTAATATAATGGGTAAAGCGTAAATGGGTCCATGAGTGCTAATGACAGGTGTCAGGGGGTCCTGATTCCCCTTCATTTTTTAAACTTCTCTAGTCTAACTGATATCAAAACTATGTAATATTAGGTAGTGCTGACCCCTATTCCATTGGCGATAGCTCTGCATATATGGCTGGGTATATTAACAATTTTATAGCAGATCCGGACACTGTTAACTGCCAAAACACATGTTTCGTTGTACACTCAGCAGACCTTCTGAAACCACATACCTCTTCGAGATTAATATTTCAAAAGTTAAAGACATATGATACTACCATTGTAAGTTAAAGACGTATGATACTACCATTGAGGCTAAGTTAAAGACGTATGATACTACCATTGAGGCTACACCATACAGGTTCTTCGTACATGCAAATTCCGAAGTCACAAATCTTCCTTTTCAGGAAAAAGACTAACCTACTATTCAGAGCAAGGGTAACAATTTTTTTAATGCAACTTGGGATATCGCAAGTTTGTTCTAACACAATCCTATTGGGCAACGGGTTTGCTAAGACCAGGGTTCCGATTATATGATAGGTACGCGGTTGAACGGAAGGTAAAGTTTCCGTGACGGAACTGGCATCCTTTTTTCAGTTTTGTCATTACATGCATACATATATTTTCCTATGTTTAGATGCACATATCTTTTCAATAACCTTTGTCATTCAGACAGTTTACACGCATATAATGGCTGTATACATGGCACCGCCTCTCCAATAAAATAAGTGTATATATAAACTATATACATATGTATATATGCTTACACATACATAGATACAGAATAGTTATGAATTCATATAATAGAAGCATGTGTACCCACACTGATAGTTATTCACATTCCTTCATTTATATGTATGATAAAACAAGAAACAACAACCTTGATCTACGCTGTGCGGTTGGTACAACTACAGTCGAATTCATTGTTATTTTAAATCAAGACTAAAAATAAATCTCACACAAAAACCAAAACACGCCCATTATCAATTCACAGAAACAAAAACTTATTAATCAAAGAAAAGGCTGTCAAGCAGAGAGAGCGTTTTGAAAAGTTTAAGCCTTAGCCGGGCGAAGACCAAAACCGTTGTAAAACCGTGGGAACAATTCCTTTGACCACTAAGTTGATTAGCAGCCGAATAACACTATATATGTACATAATGCGGCCAAACATGCTCATAGGTGCAGGGAGTACCTGCCGTGAGGCGTCAGATCCACCCCTTGGGGCGTTGCCCCGAAGTCTCCTGACGAGTGCCTTTCTCACCTCCTGGATGACCCTCGGTGGAAGCCGAAGAGGCCAACTCACTTCCAGATCCCGGCAACCACTTTGCAAGACTTCGGACCTCGAGTAGGTATGATAATGTAAGGATTGGGTGTGTCCACACTGCTTCTAATTGTATATAAACAAATATCTGCAGCTATGGTATACTGAGTGTATACAGGCTGTATTTTTTCGCGCACCACCATTCAATAAAAATTGCGCGTGCGCTATAAGATCGGATCGGATGCAATGTGAGCAGTGTATATCAATAGATGTACAAATCGGACCGTGTGAGATTCAACTGTATGCGAACACGCCCTAAAACTAAACCTAAATGGACGAAATATACTCATAGGGATACAGCACCAAGAACCACAGCACTTAGCTATTCCTTTTCAAACAAACTAAAGTCAAGCCCCTGAGGGTTGGGCCGCGGTGTAACTATATAACCAAAATAGCATCATGTGCCTCTGCACAAGCTAGAACTTAATTCGGAAATGATGTCACAGCGTAACAGCGATGGTAATCGTACATGATTGCCGCTGTTTTAAGCTTTGGTATTAATGTCAGAAACTTTACTCAGCAATAAAAACCATATAGATATATATCAAAAATATACGAAAATGTTTTATCTCGACAGTAATTGGAAGTCAGCAGGAAATATATGATTAAAAATAAAAAAAATTTATGCTTTTACGATTATTTGGTAATAAAAACTCTAAACTAAAACCTTTTTAAGAAGGGATATATGTAGTGAATTTTTATACGAGGCATGTTTTCAATCTGCACCCACTCACTCAATCATTGCATATAAAAATGCTGACTGCATCGAAATGTGTGAACATAATGCTAAATAAAGGCCACGTTTATATTACGTCCGATCGTAGCAGTTATACGAGGCGTTGTTTCATGCTGTATTCAATCACTCAATCATTGCATAGAGAAATGCTGACCGCATAGATATGTGTGAACATAATGGTAATTAAAGGCCGTGTTTATATCGCGTTCGATCCTAGCAGTTATACAAGGCGCTGCTTCATGCTGTACTCACTCACTCAATCACTGTATACACAAATGCTGACCGCATAGAAATGTGTGAACATAATGGTAATTAAAAGCCGTGTTTATATTGCGTCCGATTCTAGCCGTTATGCGAGGCATTGTTTCATGCTGTACTCACTCACTCAATCATTGCATAGACAAATCCCGATCGCATCGAAATGTGCGAACAGAATGCTAAATAAAGGCTGTGTTTATATTGCGTCCGATTCTAGCCGTTATACGAGGCGTTGTTTCATGCTGTACTCACTCAGTCAATCATTGCATAGACAAATCCCGATTGCATCGAAATGTGTGAACAGAATGCGAAATAAAGGCTGTGTTTATATTGCGTCCGATGCTAGCCGTTATACTAGGCTTTGTTTCATGCTGTACTCACTCACTCACTCAATCAATCAATCATTGCATAGACAAATATTGACCGCATAGAAATGTGTGAACATAATGGTAATTAAAGGCCGTGTTTATATTGCGTCCGATCGTAGCAGTTAGACGAGGCGTTGTTTCATGCTGTACTCACTCACTCAATCATTGCATAGACAAATTCTGACCGCATCGAGATGTGTGAACGTAATGCTAAATAAAGGCCATGTTTTTATTGCGTTCGATTCTAGCCGTTATACGAGGCATTGTTTCATCCAGCACTCACTCACTCAATCATTGCATAGACAAATGCTGACCGCATAGATATGTGTGAACATAATGGTAAGTAAAGGCCGTGTTTATATTGCGTGCGAACCTAGCAATTATACAAAGCGCTGCTTCATGCTGTAGTCACTCACTCAATCATTGTATACACAAATGCTGACTAAATAGAAATGTGTGAACATAATGGTAATTAAAGACCGTGTTTATATTGCGTCCGATTCTAGCCGTTATACGAGGCGTTGTTTCATGCTGTACTCACTCACTCAATAATTGCATAGACAAATCCCGATTCCATCGAAATGTGTGAACAGAATGCGAAATAAAGGCCGTGTTTATATTGCGTCCGATGCTAGCCGTTATACTAGGCTTTGTTTCATGCTGTACTCACTCACTCACTCACTCACTCAATCAATCATTGCATAGACAAACACTGACCGCATAGAAATGTGTGAACATAATGGTAATTAAAAGCCGTATTTATATTGCGTCCGATCGTAGCAGTTATACGAGGCGTTGTTTCATGCTGTACTCACTCACTCAATCATTGCATAGACAAATGCTGATCGCGTCGAAATGTGTGAACGTAATGCTAAATAAAGGCCGTGTTTTTTATTGCGTTCGATTCTAGCCGTTATACGAGGCATTGTTTAATCCAACACTCACTCACTCAATCATTGCATAGACAAATGCTGACCGCATAGATATGTGTGAACATAATGGTAATTAAAGGCCGTGTTTATATTGCGTACGATCCTAGCAGTTATGCGAGGCGTTGTTTCATGCTGTACTCACTCACTCAATCATTGCATAGACAAATCCCGATTGCATCGAAATGTGTGAACAGAATGCGAAATAAAGGCCGTGTTTATATTGCGTCCGATTCTAGCCGTTATACGAGGCATTGTTTCATCCAGTATTCACTCACTCAATCATTGCATAGACAATTGCTGACCGCATAGAAATGTGTGAACATAATGGTAATTAAAGGCCGTGTTTATATTGCGTCCGATCCTAGCAGTTATACAACGCGCTGCTTCATGCTGTACTCACTCACTCAATCATTGTATATACAAATCCCGATTGCATCGAAATATGTGAACAGAATGCGAAATAAAGGCCGTGTTTATATTGCGTCCGATTCTAGCCGTTATACGAGGCATTGTTTCATCCAGTACTCACTCACTCAATCATTGCATAGACAAATGCTGACTGAATCGAAATGTGTGAATATAATGGTAATTAAAGGCCGTATTTATATTGCGTCCGATCCTAGCCGTTATACGAGGCACTGCTTCATGCTGTACTCGCTCACTCAGTTATTGTCGAAATGTGTGAACATAATGGTAATTAAAGGCCGTGTTTATATTGCGTCCGATCGTAGCCGTTATACGAGGCATTGTTTCATCCAGTACTCACTCACTCAATCATTGCATAGACAAATGCTTACCGCATAGAAATGTGTGAACATAATGGTAATTAAAGGCCGTGTTTATATTGCGTCCGATTCTAGCAGTTATACAACGCGCTGCTTCATGCTGTACTCACTCACTCAATCATTGTATATACAAATGCTGACTGAATCGAAATGTGTGAACATAATGGTAATTAAAGGCCGTATTTATATTGCGTCCGATCCTAGCCGTTATACGAGGCGTTGTTTCATGCTGTACTCGCTCACTCAGTCATTGTCGAAATGTGTGAACATAATGGTAATTAAAGGCCGTGTTTATATTGCGTCCGATCGTAGCCGTTATACGAGGCGTTGTTTCATGCTGTACTCACTCACTCAATCATTGTATAGACAAATGCTGACCGCATCGAAATGTGTAAACAGAATGCTAAATAGAGGCCGTGTCTATATTGCGTCCGATCGTAGCCGTTATACGAGGCGTTGTTTCATTCTATACTCAATCATTGTATAGACAAATGCTGACCGCATCGAAATGTGTAAACAGAATGCTAAATAAAGGCAGCGTTTATATTGCGTCTGATCGTGGCCGTTATACGAGGCGTTGTTTCATGCTGTACTCACTCACTCAATCATTGCATAGAGAAATCCTGACTGCATAGAAATGCGTGAACCGAATGCTAAATAAAGACCGTGTTTATATTGAGTTCGATCATAGCCGTTATGCGAGGCGTTGTTTCATGCTGTACTCACTCACTCAATCATTACATAGACAAATCCCGATTGCATCGAAATGTGTGAACAGAATGCGAAATAAAGGCCGTGTTTATATTGCGTCCGATGCTAGGCGTTATACGAGGGTTTGTTTCATGCTGTACTCACTCACTCACTCACTCACTCACTCACTCACTCACTCACTCACTCACTCACTCACTCACTCACTCACTCACTCACTCACTCAATCACTCACTCACTCACTCACTCACTCACTCACTCACTCACTCACTCACTCACTCACTCACTCACTCACTCACTCACTCACTCACTCACTCACTCACTCACTCACTCACTCACTCACTCACTCACTCACTCACTCACTCACTCACTCACTCACGCAATCATTGCATAGACAAATACTGACCGCATAGAAATGTGTGAACATAATGGTAATTAAAGGCCGTGTTTATATTGCGTCCGATCGTAGCAGTTATACGAGGTATTGTTTCACGCTGTACTCACTCACTCAATCAATTATTGCATAGACAAATGCTGACTGCATCGAAATGTGTAAACGTAATGCTAAATAAAGGCCGTGTTTATATTGCGTTCGATTCTAGCCGTTATACGAGGCATTGTTTCATCCAGTACTCACTCACACAATCATTGCATAGACAAATGCTGACCGCATAGAAATGTGTGAACATAATGGTAATTAAAAGCCGTGTTTATATTGCGTCCGATCCTAGCCGTTATGCGGGCGTTGTTTCATGCTGTACTCGCTCACTCAGTCATTGTCGAAATGTGTGAACATAATGGTGATTAAAGGCCGTGTTTATATTGTGTTCGATCGTAGCCGTTATACGAGGCGTTGTTTCATGCTGTACTCACTCACTCAATCATTATATAGACAAATGCTGACCGCATCGAAATGTGTAAACAGAATGCTAAATAAAGGCCGTGTTTATATTGCGTCCGATCGTAGCCGCTATACGAGGCGTTGTTTCATGCTGTACTCACTCACTCAATCATTGTATAGACAAATGCTGACCGCATCGAAATGTGTAAACAGAATGCTAAATAAAGGCCGTGTTTATATTGCGTCCGATCGTAGCCGTTATACGAGGCGTTTCATGCTGTACTCACTCACTCAATCATTACATAGACAAATCCCGATTGCATCGAAATGTGTGAACAGAATGCGAAATAAAGGCCGTGTTTATATTGCGTCCGATGCTAGGCGTTATACGAGGGTTTGTTTCATGCTGTACTCACTCACTCACTCACTCACTCACTCACTCACTCACTCACTGACTCACTCACTGACTCACTCACTCACTCACTCACTCACTCACTCACTCACTCAATCACTCACTCACTCACTCACTCACTCACTCACTCACTCACTCACTCACTCACTCACTCACTCACTCACTCACTCACTCACTCACTCACTCACTCACTCACTCACTCACTCACTCACGCAATCATTGCATAGACAAATACTGACCGCATAGAAATGTGTGAACATAATGGTAATTAAAGGCCGTGTTTATATTGCGTCCGATCGTAGCAGTTATACGAGGTATTGTTTCACGCTGTACGCACTCACTCAATCAATTATTGCATAGACAAATGCTGACTGCATCGAAATGTGTGAACGTAATGCTAAATAAAGGCCGTGTTTATATTGCGTTCGATTCTAGCCGTTATACGAGGCATTGTTTCATCCAGTACTCACTCACACAATCATTGCATAGACAAATGCTGACCGCATAGAAATGTGTGAACATAATGGTAATTAAAAGCCGTGTTTATATTGCGTCCGATCCTAGCCGTTATGCGGGCGTTGTTTCATGCTGTACTCGCTCACTCAGTCATTGTCGAAATGTGTGAACATAATGGTGATTAAAGGCCGTGTTTATATTGTGTTCGATCGTAGCCGTTATACGAGGCGTTGTTTCATGCTGTACTCACTCACTCAATCATTATATAGACAAATGCTGACCGCATCGAAATGTGTAAACAGAATGCTAAATAAAGGCCGTGTTTATATTGCGTCCGATCGTAGCCGCTATACGAGGCGTTGTTTCATGCTGTACTCACTCACTCAATCATTGTATAGACAAATGCTGACCGCATCGAAATGTGTAAACAGAATGCTAAATAAAGGCCGTGTTTATATTGCGTCCGATCGTAGCCGTTATACGAGGCGTTTCATGCTGTACTCACTCACTCAATCATTGTATAGACAAATGCTGACCGCATAGATATGTGTGAACATAATGGTAACGACTAGTTTCTTAAGTGGAGATTATGACATTGTTACAAATACTGGCTTGACAAATATAAGAATTTAGCAGATAGCTAGTAATAACCCAAGCATGAATTTCGGATTTCGAAGCAATGAAGTAAACCCAGGAAAGTGTTAATTTATATGAATAGAAAAAAGAATAATTAGAAAATAATAATTTAAAATTTTGTCCCATGGGACTTTTACTGATTTTCAGGATTTAAACACTTATACTGCGGAAGCAGGTTAAAAGTATTAATTGATAACTTATTCACTGAATAAGTAGATCCGGCCAAATTGATTTGAAAATATGGAATGTACATAACTATCGCAATACATCCGTCCTGCACTGTTTGTATATAGTGTTGTGGACGCACTGTATGTATGGCTGCATAAAAGTCTCCTACGAAGCGTTTCTTTATAGACATGTTTACTTTATGTTACACCAGCCAATTAAATTTGCTGTGTAGTCAGCAAATTATATAGTATTCTAGTGTCCGCTTAACCAAGTCTCCCTTTGAAAGAAAACTAGAGGCTTTAAGTAAAGTATCCATCAGTCAGTAAGACTGTGCCATAAGATTCTTAGATGGGACACGGTCGAGATTTTAAAGAATAACCATTTTCGTCGTTGCTTGGCAGCAAACCCGTTGGCCGTAATTTTTCTGCTTGACCAACTGTTCGCTCAGCTCTTGGAGTGGGATTCACCTCTAGTAAGAAGTTGAAATAAATACTATATAATCTTTTGTAAACTTCTGAACAGCACGTAATTAAGGTAACTATTATATTTTTCTAATTTTAAAACTAGGCACTGAAAATTTTCAATACGGGGCTGTAGTGACTTAGCTGTCTAGTAAGCCATTCAACTATGCATTTATTGTATGAAATTTGATTGTTCTTATGAAAACAATTTTGGTGTCAAAATTTAACAAGCCATTTGCATTTATAGGATCACCGTGATCAGCTACTAAACGAACCCTAGAACACTGCTTTCTACGAAATATCGTTGTTAAAATCTTAAATTCTTATTTGAAATATAGTGATATGTGGTTTTCGAATACAACATATCTGCTTTGCGACATAGGTTTCCACAAACCTCACTTATTTGGACATATATATGCAGAATTCAGGTCAGAAATAGAAATTTCACGAGGATTTAACGCGGTTTCACGTGTCTTCTAAAGGCTTAAAAGGCTGAGATTTTATGAGTCGGGCATCCGACATAAGGCTTGCTCGCTGTAATATTTTAGGTCGCCTCGCTAGGCCTAAACTTACTTTGCTCAATTTAAAAATAAGTTAACTACGCCCGTCCTGAGAGGCTACGGTGAACAAGAATGAAGAACTGTTTTGTTTTTGTTTACTAAAAACAGTTATCAATTCTGAGAGTGTGCTGAAAAAGGGTTGTTGGACTATGGGGGCCACGATACTACAGAATTATGTTTTTTGTAAAGGCGTGTTCACGCAGCTCAAACAGTTTGCTCAAATTTTTATCAAAATTTGTAAGCAACTTTTTTTTGCTTTTTTAGCAGTTTGAACGTGTGAACACTGTTAAAAATTTTCGAGGATGTTCCTTTTGCCAATCATCTATAGATCTTTAACATTGGGCCTTGAAATCTGTTCGTTCGTACATAATTCAAAGAGAGTGTGCCAGTGCGTATAAAAAGGCAAATATGTCCTCATTTTGCTTTTTTTCGAACCAGTTACAAAGTTGACACATATTTGTCACATTATAATAAATGCGCCAAAAAGGATTTGATGCAAAATTATATGAAGCAGGGCTTTTAATTGCGTGTACGAGTTTGTAGTTAATTGTTACGGGAACCTTTTGCCTGTTAACCTCTGACAATCGTGGATGCTTGTGGGTTGTTGCATAAGGTCTGACAGGAAGAAAAACGTCCGTAGCATCGTTTTGGATGTATGATCATGATTGCTACAAAATTATAAATATTCCACAAATTCTTGGTTGCAAAAGTCTCGGGTGAGCGATTTTTAAATAGGTGCTGTTATATTAACGCAGCGGTGCGTTTGCAATTACAGGTTTCGCTCGGCGAAGCGGCAAAGTTTTTTCAAGACAATATGTGATACATTTTACAAAAATATTTGGGTGGGGGGTAGAGATACTCGCCCCTCTCCAGATTTTTTAGGAGGAGGCAGCCCCAGCAATGCCCATCACTCGGTAGCTGACCTTTCAGGCCACTCAACGCTTTGCAAAGGTGTGCGAAGTATTTAATTAATTTCAGCAAAATTTTGGTAAATTTAGCAAAATTTTAGCTAAGATTTAGCAAAATTTTAGTACAATCATAGCTATTTCAGCGATTAACAAATCATGTTACCCATCCTTCCAAGGCGCCCGATGAGTATATATGTTTAAAATTTTGCTCGACACACTACTCTTGCCAGCAGATCCACATCGTCGGTTGCTATATAATCTAAAGCCTATCAATGCTTACAGTCATATACATACACCCACTTATATTCTACACTTATATATGTATATATGCTCATGTATATATGCCCATACTTAATATATGAAGGTGAATCGAACTACAGGATTCTAAAAATATGACACGGCAATTTCATGGTTCAACTCCTATATTTGACAGGAAAATTATTAGGTGTTCGCATGTTTTGCTGAAAAGAATTATCGTTCCATGTATTTATTGAATTAGATGTCAAATTATGGTGTCAAGTGAAAACAGTGAATGATTTGTTTCGTATATAATTGCTGACAGGCGCATGTTTGTAAAAGTAGTCTAAAGCGGGACACCAAGTAGCCTAAAACATGACTTTGGCTTTGAAAGTTTATTTCAGAACCAGCTTTAAATTTCCGTTTTAATACATTTGAAACTTTGTAACACACATGGAAAATAAACCAAAATCTCAGCTGAACAAAAATAATTTATCATATATATATGTAGTATTATTATGAATATTTATATTATGTATTATATTATATTATGTATATTTATTATATCCTTGTACGTTTATTATTATTTATGTATTAATTTAATATATATGTATAAATGTAGCATTTCCACGTGTCCTACAAGAAAATTGTGACAAATTTAGTCTCAGTTTACACTTCAAATGTCTTTATTGAGATTGAAAATAAAAAGCGTTCATTGTTGTGCTTATATATATATATACATCTGTATATATGTGTATACAAATATACATGTATATTTGCATACATATATATAAGTTTATACATATATACACTTATATATCTATCTTATCTACATGACCCCACAATTGTGAAGCCATCCATGTTCAGAATGCTTTTCCATCAGTTCCATTTGTTTACGGCCGTTGTGACAATGTTGATAGCGTTATTTCAAGCGACGGTAAGACACGTTATAGAAATGCAGTGTCCGCAGTCGTTTAGAACCTGCCGCTTCCATGTCATACGTTCACGGACTCTGTTGCGAGACTAAGCTGCTGGTACGGTAGCATACATATACATGATAGTTAAAATATGGCCCGCAGGCCAACTCATCATTACAGCTATCGCCGATTTCAACGATTAGGACTGACTATGGTGGTTAAAGCTATAAAACTTAACTGTAACTTAAAACTGCAAATAACTCCACAAAAGACTAGACGCAGTTCCAAACATGAATTAGGACTTATAGTGCATTCACACGTTCAAGCTTTATTGCTAAAAATACGAGCACAAAATTTTATCAACATTTGAAAGCATTTTTGCATCATTTGTAATTTTAAATGTGTGAACACTGTTCAAGCTTTTGCATCATAGCGAGAGACAACAAATTTTAAAATAATTCAAAACAAAAAATTTAAGTTCAAAGTTTGGAGAATTTTACTTGCCGGAGTTTTCAAAGTTACTGTGAAATTTTGAAGAAAATTTGGTTAAATTTTGAGCTCAAATTTTACCGATTTCAAAGTGAAAAAACATATATTTTTACTTTGATATGTATAAAATTTGAGCTCAGAATTTAATCAAATTTTGACCAAAATTTTGATCAAGATTTGACTGTAATATTGAAAAATCTAACAAATCAAATACTACAAAACGTGAGCTCAAATTTATATTTTTTCTGATAAACTAAGATTGTTATATGTATTTATCCAGTAATCGAGTATATATTACAAATTTGAAAGTAGCAAAACTTTATTTACTTATATACTAACATATTATTATATATGTATGTATTTTCCACTTAAAAGTGGAGAAACAATAATACGAAATGTTTCAATAGATGAAGTTTCAGCCAACAGTTTACAGATTTACAGACTATAGAAATTTAAGCCTTAACTTCTAAAGGAAAGGTTGTTGTGAATATTATACACGAATGCTGTGCAATTCTTTGCGAGAATTAGAAAAAATTAAGCCTGGAATTCAGTGCAAGAATTTGATATCATTATCGTAAAAATATAAATCTAATATAGGTAGGTAGATATATATTTTTAAACAGACTTACCAGTACGGCGATCCGGGCTTGAAGCGATTGATAAACTGGCGAAAGGATGACTTGCCACGACGCGGTGACTTTTCCCGACTCGGAGCAAACGTCGAATCGTCGTTGTTTGTCGCCGACACGCTGAGCTCAACTCGCTTCGTTGACGCTGTCCGTGTATTGACCGCATTCGAATTTCCGCTGTTACTCCGACGTCGATTTAGCATTTTGTAATACTGTTATTGAACTACGTATATATATATTTGTATTTATTTTTTTCAGTATTGAATCAGTTGGTGATCCGAATGATCAAAATACGCTGGGAAAATACGCAGATTTACCAATTTTATGAACCAGGTTAGTTAATATTTTATTTGAATATTTTTAAATTTTTATCGAATTATATTAATTATATAATTTTCCATTATATATAATCTGGTAAATATTTCTATTTTTGTCTTTATTTCATACACAACAGTTGATTTTTTATATATAGTAGTTTAGTTTTACTATCATAATTTATATATTAGATTTATTTAGCTATTTGCGCGTTATATATTCTATCATATATTCTATTTTCTATTTTATTTTTTTGTATATTACTATATTATATTTACTTTAAGTTAACCAAATTTTCAGTGTTTTATAATTCATAAATACCGTATATTCGATCTGTTTATTTTTAGTAATATATGTGGATAAGTTTAAATAAATAATTAAATTTAAAGCCGTTTAAATAAAATTTATAAAAAATTTAGTTATCGACGTTTGATTGACTTACTTTTCTTTAGTAATTAATTTATAATGAGTATTTATTTATTTCTGTGTTATATTTAACATAATTGAGTCAATAGGGTATAATTTTAAACCTGAACAATTATAGATCAATAGATAGAGTGTGCGAATATATATATTAGGTCAATACTGAAGTATCAACCGAATGTGCCAAATTTTAGTTTTGCCCACAGACTAAGTATATGATAGTTGCTGACATTTACAAGGTAGCGTCTTTGACGACCTATATCCGAATGCGAAGAATCCAGTTTTACTTCAGCAATTAATTCAAATTTTAGTAAATTTAATTTAGCGTAAAACATAATTTGAGGTGAATACATTTTATTCATTATCTGCGAAGCCGCATATTTATATTGTCATTTCTTAACTATGAATTTCTATTACCTACGGTTAACTTTTTAACGAACACCTACTAAATTATAAGCATAGCTTAACGTTTTAACTCCTATACAGTTGCTTGGCAACAACAATTACATTTCAATGTGTTGTACTAAATTTCGGCGCATACTGCACGACTGCGCCTGCGTTGTTGTTTGCTCGATTTGCGCGGAGCATTAAAGATTTGCGAGATAGCTCATAGATAGCTTAATGGTTTAGTAAACGTGACTTTCACTCTAGCGTTCGGGGTTCCATACCTCCCGGCGATCAGTAATTGTTCATCAATACTCGCATTGTACATTTATTCAAAACGTAAATGGTTAATACTAGTTTTGAGTGTATAAAGCTTATTTTACTTTGAACAGTCGAAACATCGATAATTTTTCCTCTGACAATTATAAGCGATTTTCATATTATAAGCTGTCAGAATGTTCACCCGGTGAAAACGTCTAGCTGCCTTTCTCATTTGTCTTCAAAACAAGCCAACAAGTCTCAAAATAAAATAAATAAAAATCTAAGCCTTCTTCGTTATAACAATATGAGATAATCGTTTTATATAGTGGCACTAATGAGGCCGCCTAGTTATGTTTTAGACACGAGTTATACCTTGACTTATATCAAAAAACCTTGACGACGTGACGATCATTCGCTATTTTGATGCTAACTATGGCCATAAAAGATCATGTATCGCAGCAGAGGAAGACGGAGGTTACAGGGGCGCCGTCAGACACCAAGGCCCCAAGCACGAGTGCATGTACAAAAAATGGAAAACATGTGGAAACTGCTGCCAAGTACTCTCTGCAACAAATATGGCCCGCCACCAGAGATCGTGCCGACATCAATAAACGAGGGGAGAGTATGCCCCCCCAGGGGCGAATGCTCTAAAAGGAAAAGAAAAGGAAAAGGAACTATAACCAGCAAATGACATGGCTAAAAATTTGCGAAATGGCCTGGAAAACGGATTATGGTTTTATTTTCTTGCGTATGTATTCGGGTTAATTATGTGATGTTTCTGTAAACATTTTTTAGAACAAACTTCCAATGGTCATATTTTGTAAGGATAACATTTTATTTTAAGAGTTATTTGTGTATAATTTTATAATTTGGTACCAGATAATTATATTTAGTACGAACATTTTATTTTAAGAGTTATTTGTGTATAATTTTATAATTTGGTACCAGATAATTATATTTAGTACCGAACATTACAAGTTTATGTAAATAAATGTGATCATGCCTGGAAATTTATCGATTCTGCTTTTAAATGGTGGTTACCAAGGTAATAATGATTGACCAAACCTGTTCCCCATATCAAACCATTTGTAAACATATTTATGCTCAATCAAAGCTTACGATGGACAAGACTTTGAAACCCCATGAAGCGTAAACACCAATAGTTACTGTAAGTAAGCAGATGGTCAAACCCCCGGGTTATATTGCTAGGGTCAAACCCAGCACAAATATTAGCAAGGGAACCAAGAAATCTATTATGCTATGTCCAATGTCGGATTTTAAACTTTTTCTGCATACAACTACCCAGTTCTCACAGGACTTTGAGAAGCAGATATAATAAAAAAATTCCTTATGGTATACATGTCTAAATTGCCTTGCCACAGTTCAAACTGCCTTAATAGTTCCTTATATGATTGCTTGTATAGGTGACCTAAGTAGTGTTAGTTAGCATTGGCTTAACAACCTAAGCTGCATGTACCACACGTTTTTTACCATTTCCTGCTTAAGCACGGAAATAATTTTTTAACTAATAGCTCATCAAATTGAAATCTATACGTCTATCGGTAAGCGTCAGTTGTATATCAACATGAAAGCTTCGGTTTCTAGTAAAACCCTAGAAACGAGAAAACTAGGTTGAGGTATCGTCATTGCCTCGTCGTACTACATTTATCACCATAAAAGCTTCGGTTTGACGAAAAACCCTTGAAACTTAAAAACTTCGTTAAGGCCTCGTCATTGTCTCCATCGTATTATATTTATAACCACAAAAGCTTCGGTTTGTCGTAAAACCCTTGAAACTAGAAAACTTTGTTAAGGTATTGTCATTGTCCCCGTCGTACTACATTTATCACCATAAAAGCTTCGGTTTGTCGCAAAACCCTTGAAACTAGAAAACTTCGTTAAAGTCTCGTCATTGTCCCCGTCGTACAACAATTATCACCATAAAAGCTTCGGTTTGACGTAAACCCCTTGACACTAGAAAACTTCGTTAAGGTCTCGTCATTGTCTCCATCGTATCACATTTATCACCATAAAAGCTTCGGTTTGTCGTAAAACCGTTGAAACTAGAAAACTTCGTTAAGGTCTCGTCATTGTCCCCGTCGTACTACATTTATCACCATAAAAGCTTCGGTTTGTCGTAAACTCCTTGAAACAAAATGCGTCGTTAAGCTCTCGTCATTGTGCATGTCTTATTTCATTAGCAGGTGATAACCGTCTCAGGGCCATTTGCCAAATTACTTCAACACAATCAACAGTTCCAATGAGTTTAAAAGTTAATTAATATTATCAAATATATTATTACACATGCTCATACAGGTGATCATGGGAATTATTCCCCTTGAGGTGCACATTCCCTAAGCGCTAACCACCGATTGACCACCCCCTCCTTGACAGGACGCCCGATCTCCCACCCTTTGCCCGACCGAGCTCAAGACCAGCAGTTTACCCTGCCGCCGATCGGCTTATCCTCTCCTGGAGATGCCAAATGCCAACCCTCCCCCTCCTGTCAGAGGACCCCGGCTACCGCATAGGACAATGGACCTTGAGCATGTATGTATACTATTCGGGTAAAATAACATATACGTATAAGCTCAAACTTATCTTAAAAACTGGGTGGACGCACCACTATCGAAGATTGGTTTGATTATCTTTCGGTTTTGGCTAATCAAAACTTGGCAGAAATTTTACCTTGTACTCGAACGGAATTTCGGCGTTTTCGGCATTGGAAAATTGGCAAATGCAAAAGTTACGTCACAAGCAAATGGATCATGTAGTTAAGCTGTTGGTGTTAGCGAACACAACCGGTTACATTCAAATTCCACAAATTTTCGTTTATAAATTAGTGTAATTTTACTTGAATTTGGAACACAAAATGGATAGATTTCAATCGCGAGCAGGATGTTCGCGAATAGTTTAGCGCAGATTTTCAACTGACTAAAATGCGTTCCGCAAAATTACAAAATAGGTTGGTTGATAATGTCACCTTAAGTTTACTTACGCATTAGTGAAGGGCGAGCGGGGTGGGGTTTTGTTCAGCAATTGCTCTATATGGCCTATGACCTTTCCAACGTTGAAAGCGTTTGCTTTGATTACGGTACCTATGGTATCATTGATGGTTTCAGACTGATAACGCGACTGCTCTTTTACTAACATTTTTGAGCAACCGGACGAATTTCAGTTAGTCACCAACAAGTTTCGCTCTTTCAGGTTAACAGGTCATTAGTAAGCCGTTGCCCAAAATTTTCGCAATCGGTTACCAGGGACTTGTCGATCTGCTTTTTAGGAATTGACTTTGTTTCGTTCTTTCAGGTTGACAGGACATTAGCAATCCGTTGCCCAAATTTTCGCAGTCGGCTACCAGGGACTTGTCGATCTGCTTTTTAGGAATTGAGTTTGTTTCGTTCTTTCAGGTTGACAGATTATTAGCAGGCCGTTCCCCAAATTTTCACAATCGCTTATCAGGGACTTACGTATCTGCTTTTTAGCAATTGACTTTTTTTGTGTTGACTATATCTGCATTCTGATGTCAAGCTCATAATATATTTCGAAATGTACCTAAAACTTTCGTTTTTTGCTAGTTTTAGAATCTTCTGGTCAACAGCGGAGGTGCAGTTGACATTATGTACCCACTCTGTTTCGGTATCAGCCACCTCTGCGTTGTTCACGGCTTGAAAGTGATTTCTTAGCTGAAACTCGTGAGTGATTTCGTGGTGTGTTAAATTTTTGACATGGGCAAGGGACTCTCAACCCCTCTGCTCTGGTAGAAAATTAGAAAATCCAACTGAAATATTTGCGAACGAAAGTTGGCTAAATTTTAAATTATCAGAGTTGATTTCGGAGTATTGTGAGCTGGACTGTAGAACAGATTTGTTATTTACGACGTCATCATTACTTAAAATATATGCGAGAGCTAAGATGAATTCAACTTTAAATCTGATGAGCATCTGGGAACAGTCTTTTTGCGAATTAGAAACAAAGCCCAAATTTTTGTCGACCACAAAATATTCTTATATGGACATTTTGATATTTATTTCCTTCGTCCGATTTTGCCAATTTTGTGCTGGAGAAATGCTGAATTAAATTTCTTGGCAACCTCCGTGAGAAGGGATTTTGATTCGATATCGGCTGTTACAAAATAGGATGGTTGGTGGTTGTAGACTTAACCAAATCAGATAGGGATGAGGATGTATTCCCTGAGCAAAATTGTTGTGGACGAAGTGTTTAATTCTACATCGTCTCTTATCCGTTTCTATGAAAGCTAACAATTTTAATCACCCCAGTTTTTTAATCATTAGACGAATTCTTAACAATAAAATATCGGTTCCAAAAATATTCTCAAAGTTTTAAATTATTTTGTTGCTATCACTAAAATACCTCAAACTCAATGAACTACATAATGACAGTTGTTTCAACCTCGGTGACTTAGATACAGTGTACATTGTATAACTCTTTTAAGGATTTCACTATATGTATATATTGATTTAACTGATTTTTACTACAGTTTCTATATTAGCAAATGTTGCGATTGAAGTTTGGCTAATAATTTTAATAATAGTTTTGGCTAATAAGCAAATACTGAAATTGTGGCGTCCTCACAATGAGCCCCTCATGCAAACGTGACTGATTAACAGTATTGAAGAGCACCACCTGTAAGAGTCATTTGGAGCTGCTGTTCGAAAATCTCGACGAATATGGCATCACGATACTGGTACAATGATCACCGAACTGGTATAAGTGTCAGTTCGGGGCGTCGGAGTTCGAGTTCCTTGGTCATGGCATCGAGTCAAAAGCATCCAACCGCTGCAGTCAAAGGTGCAGTTAATAAGCGATTTGTGCTTACCTGAATTCCGCAAGAAGCTGCAGGATTTCTTGGAACTGCTCAATTTCTACCATCGCTTCATTCCACGGTGCGCGGAGATTACGATACCACTGACGACGTTGCTTTGCGATTCCAAGGGGACGAAAACCTTGCAGTGAACCGACGCGGCAGCAGCAGATTTCGACGCTTCAAAGGATGCTTTGTCTCACGCCACGTTGCTGGTATACCCGCTATCGGTTGCTCCCATCAACATCGTTGTGGACGCATCAAACGTCGATATTGGAGCCGTGCTTCAACAATATAACTGTGGTGCATGGGAACCACTATTGTTCTTGTCAAAGAAGCTGTCGCCCGCTGAAACCCGGCACAGCACATGTGATCGAGAGCTACTTGTGCCATCTGCTCTGCGATTCGACGTTTTTGACATTTCGTCAAAGAACGACATTTTGTTGTTCTTATCGATCACAAGCCGCTCATCTTTTCCCTACAAAGCCGTTCTGAGCGGCAATCGTCCAGGGAAGTCCGACATCTCTCGTTCATCGCTGAATTCACCGACGACATCCGGCACATCAACGAAGCCGAGAATATAGCAGCCGATGCTCTGTCGCGGATCAACGAGTCAACAACGACCACCCATTACTCAACACTGGTCGACGTTTAAGCAACCAGCTATTTCGGAATTCAAGCCGCTCGGAATGACTTTCCCATTCACTGAAGTGGGTTCCTGTTCCGATAAAAGATCGTCCCATCCTCCCCATGACCGTTCCTTCCCGTAAAGTTTGGTCGAGCGGCGTTCGATTCACTTCTTTGCCTATTTCATCCCGCTGTTCACGCAACGCAACGATTGGTCGTGCAATGTTTCATCTGGCGGAGTGTCAATAAAGACGTCCGACGATGGACCAAGACGTGTTTAGCGTGCCAACGATCAAAGATCCAACAGCACATGATTTCCATACCGGGCAATTTCCCGTCTCCGACCGTCGATTAGCGCACATCCACGTCGACATCGTCGGCTCTTTACTTCCGTCCAATGGACAGTCCTATGTGATAACTACCATCGATCGATTTACCAGGTGGCCCGAAGGCATTCCGATCCAGAACATCACCACTGAAATAGTCGTCCAGGCCCTCCTCTCTGGTTGGATATTTCGTTTCGGTTCTTTGGCGTTCATAAGCACCGACGGTGGCCGACAATTCTACTCAACCCTCCTCAAAGAACTGACAAACCTTCCCGGGGTGAGTCCCTTTCCAACAACAGCATATCACCCAATATCTAACGGATTGGTCGAGCGATTTCACCGTTAGCTCAAGCGTCGATCAAGGCCCAACCTAATACCCAACGGTGGACCGAAGTGCTACCGCTAGCATTGCTTGGGATTCGATCGTGTGTCAAGGAGAACATCGGCCCGTGGATATTTGAGAGTCTTAGGAACAACACCCCGTTTGCCTGGCCAACGCTTTGTATCATGTCAACAGACCATCATACTGGATTCTACATCGTTACACGACAGTCTACTATCAGCATTGGTACAACTCCGACCAATGACAACCCAATGCCACAAGAGATCAAGTTTTATTGCCAGCGCACTCCGACAGTCCGATTTCGTCTTTGTCCTTGGCGAATGGGTGCGACGTCCGCTTCAAGCCCCTTACAACAGTCCATTCGCAATTTTTGGCGAATAATTTCATTAAGGGCGATAGAACATATTTAATAGTAACGTAGGGTTAGTTTTTTCAATTTAAAATTTTGGCCCCGAGTTGAGTGAGATATTTTAGGGCGAGAGTACAGGTGGGATCCGAATTAATTCGTAGTACCAATTCTGATATTGGCAGCGTCTGTTGTTGGTGAATCAAGTAGTATTATTCTTGAGAAGACCGGGCGAGTAAAGGTGTGGAAAAGGTAACCTCCTCGCACCACCCCGTAGGATCCCACTTACTATTTCTCTTTGACCTGTGTCCTTAGGGGCAAGGATCTACCGACATCCCCGTCCCGTAGGTATATATAGAGTGAGAAACTTGAAATGAACAGTAGTTGACCGCTACTGTACAATTTTAATAACGTGGTTGGCAGCCGTTCGGTGTCGGCCTGTTTAACTGGCATTATTAGACGTAAATCTAAGGTGAACCCTTAGGTTCAGGTACTCAAATAATTGTGCTACGGTTGGCAGCCGTCCGGTGTCGATGTGTCAACCCAGAAGGGAACTTACTCAAGTACTAAGTAACCTAAATCGAAACCACTATCGTTCAAGGTTAACACTTAAACACTAGTTGTTATAACTTAGGCTTAAGACCTTAGGTCCAAAGTCTTAGGCAGTTAGCTTAACCTAAATCTAAAGTATTAAATAGCGATCGTCAAGTGTACTAAATCAGTGGCCGAAGTGCGTTAAGAGCATAGTCTGACTGTGCATTAGCTTGGTGTCAGACTGTGCAATAGTGAAAGTCAGGTTGTGCAAGACAGTCCGGTGGAGTACAAGCGTAAGCTGAAAATAATCTAATACTAAAGAATAGCACTTTTGTTTTGGATACGAGTGCGAAACAAATTGCTATTGACAATTACCTAATTGGTCGTGAGGTAAGAATAATACGGTACTAACGAATAGTGCCCGGCTTTTCATCACGAGCTAAAGAGCGGTACTACGATTAATACGATAATCAAGAATAGTGCCGCAAAGAACACGGGTGTGATATCAGTGCATTAACATCACGTTATAATAAACCTATATACGTGTCTGTTGCCCAATTATCTGGAACTCGAGCAAAAAAGCGGGGCAAGTGCGACGCCGCATCGTGAAATATATAGGGCAAGAGTACCGCTCACGTAAAGAAAGACGCGCGCCATACAAAACGTCTCTCCGGCATTCTACTGGTCACACCTCGAACCGCACAATCTTTCGCTGACGAATCCCGTCCCTTTTTAATTCCGATAGCCGACATAAGGAAAAACCCCATCCAACCCCAACCCCATGAAAAGGACACTAAATAAAAAGTTGGTGTTAGGGGTTGACCAGCTACCAGGGGGTTCCCGGTCCAAACCCGTCCCCAAAACCCAAAATTTTCCTTAATAAACCCGGGATGGACACCAAATTCTCAATTATACCCCTCCTCTTTTGTTTTCCAACTCTTCAATTGATGCTAATTTGCAAAATTAGCATCAATTGTTTTTATTACTAACTAGTGCTAGCTTTTGTTTTTAATATTACTTAATTGTGCAGCATATAATTAATAAACTCCATTCTTTGTAACCTCCAATAAAATCAAGAAATCACAATCGAAAACTCGAAACCAATGTTTGCTCGCAATTCTTTTTGACCTAACCACGGTTGAACCCAACTCGGAACACTAAATAAACCATTCCAGACTTTTAAAAATATTCCTTCCTTTACGTTTAAATAAACCATTCCTTCGACCTCCAGGTACAATCGCGATCATTAAACAAGAACTTCTCTGCCACTGACACGTATATAAAAACACGCTATTAGCTAGGGTCACTAAATTATACACAAAATTAAAAACCATTAAATTAGTTCCAGTCGTTAGAATTAAGAGCCGACCAACTTCACCGAAAGAGCGAAACGAAAGTAATATATATATGCAAATTAGCTAAGTAGGATTTTGAAAAATTGAAAGTTTTAAGATTTAGTTTTAGATAGGGAGCGATATAATAAAGAATTAAAAATTTAAGCTAATTTTTTTTAATTTAAGGCTTAGGACACCGCTAGCCTAAAAAACCCGACATCTTGTTATATTTTTATTACTTCGCAGGGGTAGGGGTTGGAGGGAATTTTTATTATGACGACTATCAGATATTAAAATGGGAAGGGATTCGTCTACGAGTGATGTGGCATTCGAGGTGTCGCAGGTAACATGTAGGCGGAGAGGGTAGTCGTATACTTTCTAGGCGCGTGCCTGTTCTATAACAATGGCTCGGTTCGTCTAGCGTTGCGGCGTGTGTACTTCGATTTGCTCTGAGTATTGTCCAGATGAAAAACCAATAAATCTAGTATTAGAACGTTTGTTTCGAAGTTAGAAGCATAATTGCGAAGTACTGGTTTTAGGAATTGTATTGATTTTGGCCGCGACACTTGGTTATTTACCACTTATATACCTCGATCTCTCTCCGATACTTCTGCCACTCACTTTCCGATGACACTTTAGACACTGATTAATCAAGCCTTGCTTTACGATTTTTCTAGCTCAGATGTTTGAGCGCACTATTATTCTAATTAATTGCGTGTCTACTTTATGGTTTAGGTTAGCGCCTGATTACGATTTGTCCCCTTGTGAGGCTTGTACGTAGGCCTCCGGACGGCTGACCCCGCACGTTTATTTGATAACCTTAACCTCGTCCTTAGATTTACGCTAATACTTCCTTAAAGCCAATACATCCGAACGGCGTACATCCTTCCTAATTAACTCCACAAGGTGTTACTCAATCTACGGTTATACACGTTGGAACCATAAGGAAGGGACCGTTATAGTTTTTATATAACGCTCATGCTCAACTCGGATTTTTATGAAAAATAGATAATTCGGAATATCTCCAACTCTGACGTTAGGTAAGCCTAATAAGCAACAATGTAATTTGTTTCTAAGCATAGGCGGCGGAAGCATTTAATTATTATCACCTTATTCCTCGAAAGCAGGATTCAGACTGATTAGAAAAACCAAAAACAAAAGCTAGCACTAGTTAGCTAATAAAAACAATTGATGCTAATTTTGCAAATTAGCATCAATTGAAACAGAAAAAAACAAAGAGGAGGGGTATAATTGAGAATTTGGTGATCCATCCCGGGTTTTGGGAAATTTTTGGGTTTTGGGGACGGGTTTGGACCGGGAACCCCCTGGTAGCCTGGTCAACCCCTAACACCAACTTTTTATTTAGTGTCCTTTTCATGGGGTTGGGGTTGGATGGGGATTTTTCCTTATGTCGGCTATCGGAATTAAAAAGGGGACGGGATTCGTCAGCGAAAGATTGTGCGGTTCGAGGTGTGACCAGTAGAATGCCGGAGAGACGTTTTGTATGGCGCGCGTCTTTCTTTACGTGAGCGGTACTCGTGCCCTATATTTCACGATGCGGCGTGGCCCTTGCCCGGCTTTATTGCTCGAGTTCCAGATAATTGGGCAACAGACACGTATATAGGTTTATTATAACGTGATGTTAATGCACTGATATCACACCCGTGTTCTTTGCGGCACTATTCTTGATTATCGTATTAAATCGTAGTACCGCTCTTTAGCTCGTGATGAAAAGCCGGGCACTATTCGTTAGTACCGTATTATTCTTACCTCACGACCAATTAGGTAATTGTCAATAGCAATTTGTTTCGCACTCGTATCCAAAACAAAAGTGCTATTCTTTAGTATTAGATTATTTTCAGCTTACGCTTGTACTCCACCGGACTGTCTTGCACAACCTGACTTTCACTATTGCACAGTCTGACACCAAGCTAATGCACAGTCAGACTATGCTCTTAACGCACTTCGGCCACTGATTCAGTACACTTGACGATCGCTATTTAATACTTTAGATTTAGGTTAAGCTAACTGCCTAAGACTTGGACCTAAGGTCTTAAGCCTAAGTTATAACAACTAGTGTTTAAGTGTTAACCTTGAACGATAGTGGTTTAGATTTAGGTTACTTAGTACTTGAGTAAGTTCCCTTCTGGGTTGACACATCGACACCGGACGGCTGCCAACCGTGCGATTATTTGAGTACCTGAACCTAAGCCTTAGATTTACGCTAATAATGCCAGTTAAACAGGCCGACACCGGACGGCTGCCAACCACGTTATTAAAACTGTACAGTAGCGGTCGACTACTATTCAGTTCAAGTTTCTCACTCTATATATCCTACAGGACGGGGATTCGTATAGGTAGATCCTTGCCCTAAGGACGCAGGTCAAAGAATAGTAAGTGGGATCTACGGTGGCTCGAGGAGGTTACCTTTTCCACACCCTTTACTCGCCCGGTCTTCTCAAGAATAATACTACTTGATTCACCGACAACGGACGCTGCCGATGTCAGAAGTAGTACTACGAATTAATTCGGATCCCACCTGTACTCTCGCCCTAAAATATCTCACTCGACTCGGGGCCAAAATTTTAAGATATTACTAACCCTAGATTAAATATTCTATCGCCCTTAATGAAATTATTCGCCAATTCTTACGGTTTTCTTGGGAAGATATTAAATAATTTAATAATCCGGTTACGATTACTTATTTGTGTAGACACTCATAAAACTCGACACTCTTCGGATTAGGCTATAAAATTCGTAAGAACTCCAAGAGTCTTTACAGCACTTATTATGCCGCCGTTCACGCTATTATACCACAATCCAGTCGATAACTACCACGCATTCTTCACCATACTGGATCGTTACGAGGTAGATTAATCATGGCCATAGGTATAATGGCCAACATTTTTTAATTTAATTACGGATGTCTCCCAGGCTTAGAATACCTAACGGAGATGACCTAGAGGGTTATGAAACCAACCCCGCTTTGAATCACATACGTATATGGAATTAGAACCAATTTATAACCTCTTTGCGCAAGTGAATACATACGCAGAGTTCCCCTGTACGTACGAACTGACCGTAAGACCCTGTAGTCACCCTATTTGTAGGCAATATATATATATATATATCGCCCGAATCGTTACGCACCTTAACCTCGCTAGGAATAAAAATTTTCGTTATATTTCGGCATGCACCGCCGACAGTATTGTGATCAGAATTGGTATTGTTATTAATATTTCAGGAATGGATAATCGTTGAAGTATCGCTACGATATATATATATACATGTTGACTGTAGATTGTAGCGCCATAAAGGCACCTATTGGTACACGTAACTTGTATATTATTACCACTGTAGTAACCGTATTGTTGTTGGCCATAAAGGCTTTATTGGAGTATATACTTAAACTATAGATATATATTACTATTACCATTGCTCTTGTATCATTTTGGTTGCCATAAAGGCACATATTACGTATTTGGTTTGTATAATCATGATCATTGCGAATGATATATATATGTGCATATCAGTGGAATACCTTTGGAATCGTTGGTATTCACATGTGTTTATAGGTGGATGTATATGATTTGGCAGCCTGATTACCGTTGCATATTGGCATTTTATCCTCGACTGTGGACGTATGATTATAACCGTTTATCTATAAGTGTTGTACCCTATTCATGCCGTTCTTTTGTGTTGGTCATGGCCATAAAGGTCTATATTTGGATGTAATCTTATTGTGTATTTCATTGATGTTTTCAGGATTATGGTTACATTTTATTGTACCCTTGTGATTTGTAAGTTTGGAGGTGTGAGTAACCATGAGTAACTAGCTTCGTTTAGGCCGACTTTTTAGGAAGTTAGCGATTTTTACGCGCCTAAACTAGTACGTTAATAGGTGGAAAGTGCGAGCCTTTGCCATACCCGATTCGTATAAATATAAGACGGTACGACTCCTCGCCTGCACCGATATATAGGAATAGCCCTACCCCGCATGGCAGGACCGCGAGACGCATCACGATTTTTCATAGGAAGGAGTGGCCGTGACGGATACCCGTCACGACCGTCCTCACAGAGTGAGGACCACAAAAATATGACTGTTCGCCCTATAGCAAACAGCAAATGAGCAAATTTCCCTGAAAAATATTAATAAGAAAAGTGAAATATCACTTTACCAGTGTTCAATATCGAGAAGTACACTGGTAAACTGCAGTGACTAAAATTTTATCAGCTAACAGCGTTCGTTTTCGTTGGCTTAGTTAGCTGATAAAAAAGAAAATTTACGAAAATTTGCAATCGAAAATAGCAGCTCCGGCCTATAACACCGGAACCGTTGAAAATTCAAGGATTTAGCGCTTAACATTTTCGGTGGGAAATCTTACGGTCTTTCTAATAAGACCGGTCTCGTGGAAATCCGACCGGGATCCACGGACTTATGAGGAATTAAGCATATACGTAGAGCAAATAAATTAAGTAACTTCACGAATAGTTAACACCGCTGTATATAGAGGACCTCGTTGTAGTACTTAGAGCCGACGCTTTCATTTGAGTCCGGAACGGTCCCGCTGTGCCCACGTTTAGGTACCCTTTCGAAATCGCAGAAATAATGCCCCGATGGGCGTGTAACCCCTCGGTGGATTCCTCTTGTCAAAACATACGCAAATATATACCTAACGCTCCATGGAAAAGGTAACCCGAACCCGCGGGAGCCGTTTGAAACACTTTAATTCTACATATAATTTGATATGGGCTCGCCCGAGAGCCCACCTTTCCCTTTTAATGTCCAAAAGTGGACTTGTTACATATCATATTGTTCGGACTGACACACTAAGAAAGTTGTCTTTTCTTTTCGGTCCCCCAATTGGACACAGTAATCAATTGCGTCCCTGTTAGTGTTAAGCATATCGACACATCAATTGGGAAAATTTAGCCGATTATTTGACATCGGCTTGTTTGATTGACAGATTGAAACGTTTTTTCTGCTAGAATAAAAACGGAAGCAGCAAGGACGACAGTTATAAATCGGGAAGCGTTTGCGAGCCGTGGAGGAGAGTTTTGAAATTTGAGGTAGTAGTCGAACAAACAGCGTCATTGGGTAGAGAATTGCAATGATTTATAACACGATTTGAGTAAAAGTAATGCCGGCATGATAGGCGAGATGTTGTAGTCGTAGGTCGCAGTTTAAGCATGTGTTGACGGAGTGGACGATGCTCTGCTAGAGTGAATAGTCGGTTGTAGTCGTAGTTTAGTTTGTTGTGCAGCAGTTTATGAGTCAGGATTAGATCTGCGCGCAATATACGGGGCTTAGCGTTTGAAGCTTTAGTACCCGCAATCTATCGTCGTAGTTCATTTCGCGTATGCGCGGAAGTGTTTTTGTTGCTCGACGTTGTACTTTCTCCAACAAGTGTATGTCACGTCTGTGAAATGGGCACCACACAGAACTCGCGTACTCCTGCTTAGATCTAACCAATGCAAAATAAAGGGCTTTGAATGTTTTTGTATCCCAGAAGCGCAGAGTCCGCCGTATAGACCGAAGACTATAGTAAACATCTGCAGCTATTTGGCTGCAATGTTCAGATGATTTGAGCGATTGCGATATTATAACTCCCAAGTCGTTCGTTGATTCCAACGCTGGTACTTCTTTATTACTAACAAAATATGAGTGTTTTGGGTTGTGTTGCCCGAAATGTATACAGGCAAATTTATCGATGTTGAAGTCGATCAACCAATCATGCGCCCAAATCGATAAGGAATCGAGGTCTTGCTGCATATCGTATGTTCCGATACTTGGCATATGACGATAAATGCGAAGGACGATCTCTGAATCGTCAGCGAAAATCCATACACCACCACTGACTGCGTCAACTATATCATTGATGTAAAAAAGAAACAGCACAGGACCGAGAACTGATCCCTGTGGGACACCCCACGTGATGGATTGTGGTTCTGATCTAGAGCCTCTGAAAACAACACGTTGAGTTCGGTGCTTTAGAAATGCTGCTATCCACCCTAGTAAAGGATTGCGGATGCCGTAAGATTCAAGTTTGACCATTAGCCGATGGTGTGGGACCCGATCAAATGCCTTACTCAGATCCAGATATATCACATCTGCACTGTCCCCGTAATCCATAATATGAGTAATATGATTAAGATAGTCTGGAAGCTGGATTTCGGTCAATCGGGCGGATACAAAACCAAACTGCGAATTTGACAATAAAGAGTTATCACTGGCATAATCCATGATAGCATCTTTGACTATAGTTTCCTTGATTTTACATGACCCTGATGTCAGACTTATCGATCGATAAGATAACATGTTACGCATTCGTGGCCAGTCCATTCTGTGAAGATTATAATGTTTACTTGAATTAGAGGTTCGTTTAGCTTCAACATAAAGAATTAGAGGAAATCGGAGTATGAAATGATCCCTTTGCCCGAATCCAGCCTCTACGTCAACATAAGGTATCATTTCGTCTTCACTGGAGAATACAAGATCAATAAGGGCGTCAAGGCGAGTAGGTTGCGTTACGTGTTAAATCAGGCCAACATCGTTGACAACGTAAATAAAGGCGTCGCAGCTGGACGGTCAAACGTTAGTTTGCCAGTTTATATCACGGAAGTTAAGATATCCAGCTAGTAATGTGTGTGAGTAGGAATAAGTGCTAATCTTTGCCACTGATCGATATAAAGCCGAATTGTCATCATTGCTATTGGAAGGCGACCGGTATTCTGAGATCACCAATAGCTTATCAGTCCTCCGTAATGGCACAGTCGCGGCTACTATGTATCATAATCGAATGCAGGAAACTCTCCTGACGGTTGAGGTCCCATCCAGTCAGCAATGTAGAGCAGGACGCCTGCTCCGGCACAACGTCTACGGTCTGAGTGAAACCAAGTAAACGCAGCTCAGAATTTGAAACATTTGGGCATCCTCACGACTCGCAAACGATTACGATTTCAAAAACATTATCACAAATTTCCTAAACAAATGCATTTTGTTCACGATACTTCTGGCGTTAAACGAAACGCAGCTTATAGAGTTAACAATATCACTGTTGCTATGAATGAGATTGTTATTCTGATGATTAATTATTGTTTGACAAAATATTTCTTTGTTACCAGTAAATTGTGATTCCATGATAGATGTTTTTAGCATCAAAACATGTGTTATCAGTAAAATTACAATAATCATTAGAAATAACTGAACTCTGAGAAGAACAAATAATACTACAAGAACAGGAAGTAAGATAGATAGACAAGAAAAGAGAATCAAGGAGGGGAGATCCCGACCCGTG
The DNA here is from genome assembly GCA_030248225.1 of Trileptium ribeirensis. Taxonomy (NCBI): domain Eukaryota; kingdom Metazoa; phylum Nematoda; class Enoplea; order Enoplida; family Thoracostomopsidae; genus Trileptium; species Trileptium ribeirensis. The sequence continues at coordinate 28,983 of JASANE010028981.1, read as the reverse complement.
TTTAGACAAAAAAGGAAGGTGTCCATTACACCGTCTCGTTCACACCCCCCTCACTCAAATCTCTGACATTCTGTTGAGAATCTGACTATCTTCCTAATTCCTTCAGAGTGGATAATCTCCATATTAATTCTTGATTTCCCATATATACGTAGTCTTAGAGCATCTGCACCTGGACTTCTGAGTAAGAGATGCTCAGCTGAGTCCCTTTGCATATACTGCAGTACTGCGTGTTTGCAAGTTTCATGTTATATAGATGGGCGCTCAGTCCATTATGACCTGTTATCAGGTTTACATCGCATCGCAAGCTTTTCTTATTCAGCTTTCTTAAGTATTTACTGTATATATCCCTTATCTGAGGTAGAAGGGTTTTCGTCTGTCTGCATTTCTTTTCTGAATCCTATAGACCATGTAGAGTGGAGATAGCCCGTTTTCTGGCTCTCCAATCGGATTCTGCTAGTGGGTATTGGCAAAACGGGTTTTGCACCGATGAATTTCCTATCTGATTCCCGTCTTGCCAATTCGTCTGTTTCCTCGTTGGTTAAATGACCTTCATGGCCCGGTACCCATCTTAACGTCACCTTGTTAGATGCAGATAGTTCTGTAGACTGTTTATACATTCGTAGACCAGTCTCGAGCGTCTACTGGAGCCAGATATTGCCCTGATGGCTGCCTGGCTGTCCGAGTAGATGCATATCGTTTGATTTCTTAGTTGATCAGAGTTGAGCCTATTGGAGCACTCCAGGATAGCATATACCTCTGGTTGAAATACAGAGGCTGTGCTGCCCAAAGATATAATAATACGCACTGATCCACCATCGACCCTGCCTTGTGGTTGGGGTTGAAACTGATAATATCCATATTGACACGGGATGATGGACAGCCGATCCTAAATCGGCTGGATTTGAGTTGCATGAAACTTGACGCTGAAAGATTGAAACACACAAGGCAGGGACAGAACTACAGTTCGGGTACGGGTAGTATGTGCGAGACATGGATACCTTTTTTGAAAGAACTAAGGTTGGAAGCAAACACCACTTTCGCAGGCAGTTTGTTCCAAACATTTACAGACCGGTATGCAAAACAGAAACAAGCCGAATTGAGTTTTGGTGTAAAACGGCAGGAGAGTTTTAACGGATGCCCTCGGAGTCGATCATCAAGAGATAGGTTGAAATATCTAGTAAGAGGCGTATCCACGAGACCGTGTGCCATTTTGTACATCATAATTAAATCGGATCTGAGCCGCCGAGTAGCAAGTGTTTGCAGACGAAGAAGACGCAGTCGTTCGTAATAAGGTTTGTCGGCAAGCTGAGGAATCAATTTGGTGGCGCGTTTCTGAACGCCCTCCAATAAATTTATGTCTTTTTGATAGTTGGGGCTCAAACAACACGAGGCGTATTCTAACAGTGGGCGAACAAGCGTTTTATACAACGGTAGGAATGTAGTGGGCGTCAGGTATTCAAACTGTCTGCGCAGAACTCGTATTACGTTGTTGCATTTGTTTACTGTTTCTATGCAATGTTTGGTAGCCTTCAAGTCGCACGAAAGCCATACACCCAAATCTCGTTCGTAGAATTTATTAGGTTTTGCTTCGTTACTCATTTCGTATATACATGCAGGGTTTTTCACACCAAAATGAAGGCATGAGCATTTACCCACATTAAGTGACATTTGTGAATCATTACACCATTTTAGTAAAGTGCCTAAACTTATTTTCGACATATACACGCCCACCATTCTGTGTACCGTGCGACTTCTCCATCTTGGAACCATTCGTGAGACATTTGGGCGCCCCAACGACTCGCAAACGATTACAATGTCAAAAACATTATTACCCACAAATTTCCTACACAAATGCATTTTGTTCACGATATTTCTGGCGATAAACGAACCGCAGCTTATAGAGTTAACAATATCACTGTTGCTATGAATGGAATTGTTATTCTGATGATTGTTTCACAAAATATTTTTTCGTGACCAGTAAATTGTGATTCCATGATAGATGTTTTTAGCATCAAAACATGTGTTATCAGTAAAATTACAATGATCATTAAAAATAACTGAACGCTGAGACGAACAAATAATACTACAAGAACAGGAAGTAAAGTTACAAAAGGTACATCTGTTAAAACTGTTCAATTGGGTGAAAGAGTCTACAAAATCAAAATTATCATCTCCAATTACTGTTGAGCTTGGGGTGCTCGGTTGGCGATGCCTAAAGGGATGGCAGTTTGTATAACATCAGCAGCATCATTCAATGTTTGGACGGACTCTTTATCAGGACGTTGTATGATTCTGTTATTGCGAATAACCAAATCCTTACCATTCGATTGTCGAGATTTTTTAGCTCAGAAATTAATGCTTTTTCAGCTTTCAATTCATTGGGCGTAAGGTCCGGTCGAATCGATATACGAGCGAAAGATGAGTTGGCTAGATATTTTGATTTGCTAAAACTCGATAGCGTAATTCCACAGAATGAAACACTAACTTGATAGGCCGTTGCTTTGTGGCAACGAATTTTCTCATGCGCGTTACTAGTCGAAACGAGACGTCCGTAGGCTCAACATGGATGGTTTTGAGAACATCAGCAATAATACGACGTTCTTCAGCCTTACGAAAGTCTGCGTCACGCTCAGTTATCTCCTTTAAACCAAATAACATTAGATTTGGCTTAAGAAATTCCATTTCACGCAGCTCCTTCACGATGTCTGTTGCTGTAATTATAGCTTCCTTCTGAGTACCACACTCGACTTGCTTGGTTTCTAATACTTACACTCTCGCAGTTAAATCATCTAGCCGTGCTTCCGACGCTAAGACACCTTTTATTATGTTTCTAACTTTAACAGCGCAGTGTTCACAGTCCCACGACAGTTGCTGATTCCCTTTCTGAAGCTCAGTTGCTAATGCTGTAGAAACACCAGAACATACCCTATGGAAGGTCCTTTCGTATGTTCGACATGTAATGACACTGTTTCCGCCAGCGGCATTTATTTTCCGCGATTCGACAGGATATGTGGGCTCGTAACAATATGGATCCCCCAACGGGTTGTCATTTGTTGTCCGAGACGATTTACGATTTATTTGCAATGCATCCGAGGCGATTACCAATTATACGCGTAAATAAACCGTTTTAATATACACTCCTGAATTGCAATTGCAAAGTTTGCTTTCAGATCAAGATTTGAGGTCAAATCGTCCCAAAAGTGCTGACCAAGCACTTTTATCAAAATTTTATAGCACTTTAATGGCACCCATTATCAGTCTGACTTCGGCAGCGCAGATTACGGTCGGTTTGTACACCGGTTCGGCTGCTCTTCTATTTTACTTACAGTTTTCTTGACATCTTTTGCTTTTTGCTTCGATCTTCCGAATGGATGGACGAGCGATGGACGTCGAACGATTTGACCCAAGACTGTAAGTGTAGACAGGGAGGCTTAGTGTAATCACTGAGTATTCCTGATGTTCATACTGTTGTTTACATGATAGCTTTGCCCGTCCTAGCTTGTCCCGCAGACCCATAGCCGTAATTAGCCACTCACACGATTTGATTAAACATTCGAAGTCATACTTAACCTCCCTCGGTCAATGAGTTAGGGCATAAATCAACTCGTCACTCGCGTAAGGAATTATTTTACATGTTTCCCTGAGCTGAGTTAAGTTCGGAAATACGAACTTTTAAGCCGACCGAGGTTAAACAAAATTTCTTCAAATGAGTACCTGAAATGAAGACACGTACTACCCTTGGCCATATTTTATTTATCAAGTTTTGATAGGCGTTTTCACTTGTGTTTTTACTAGAACGATGAATCGAAGGAGCACCAACCTACCCGTATGCTCCCGTGGTTAGAAGCCTGAAATCAGCGTACTCATTTCATGACAAAATTCCATACTCAGATATCTTACCGAACTTTATTAGGAGGATAGTAGTGACCTAAACTTTTTAATGGAGCCAGGAAGTCTAATTGATCCGTAAACGGATTCGCAAAACTAATATCTTGTGAGCGAGACGACTCACTCTGAACGAAATGCTAACATGGCTCAAAAGTTATTCCAGGGATTTGGCTAAAATTTTACCCTGATCTCGAGAAGGATCCGAGTTATTGATTTAGCACTTTAGACCTTCGAATATCACGTCGGGGTCACAAACCCGACAACCTTGAAGGGGCTTGCCCTCACCGAAACATAAATTTTGAAATATTTTACGATTCCCTCCAGAAATTTTGTTGAAACTCTGGCCGTTTCTTCGTAGGTAATTAAGCTACAGAATGCAAGTCTAATATCTGGTTATACTGAGTCGGAATCACAAACCCGACGACCTGACAGGACTCCGCTCCTACCTAAAACTACAAATGTTAATAACTCAAAATTCCTTCCACGAAACTAATATCTTGTGAGCGAGACGACTCACTCTGAACGAAATGCTAACATGGCTCAAAAGTTATTCCAGGGATTTGGCTAAAATTTTACCCTGATCTCGAGAAGGATCCGAGTTATTGATTTAACACTTTAGACCTTCGAATATCACGTCGGGGTCACAAACCCGACAACCTTGAAGGGGCTTGCCCTCACCGAAACATAAATTTTGAAATATTTTACGATTCCCTCCAGAAATTTTGTTGAAACTCTGGCCGTTTCTTCGTAGGTAATTAAGCTACAGAATGCAAGTCTAATATCTGGTTATACTGAGTCGGAATCACAAACCCGACGACCTGACAGGACTCCGCTCCTACCTAAAACTACAAATGTTAATAACTCAAAATTCCTTCCACGAATTTTGATGATTTTTGTCAAATAGTGGCCCGTTATTCCTTCCATTTCAGCTATCGAGCCCGGCAAAGCAGCGGCCCATTCAAAAATTATAATAAATATAAAGCCGAGCAGCGCAAACGCCACTCTGGTTTTATACAGAATCCATAGATTGCTTCGCAGTATATGCAGTTTCACAGATAGGTTTTGGTCTTGCTTTTGCACAGATTCTTCCAGGCTTTCAGCTTTGTGGTACAGCTATATTTCTCTCCCTTCTCTGAGTATAGTCATCAATGCAGCGCGAAAGCCATCGGAGACTTGAATCTCCGATATACGCCCGCTGCAATGAAAGTATTAAATTTACCAGAGTTGGTAAATTTAGTAGCAGTGACAAACGTTTCTGTATATCAAGGCTGACGATGTCGCTAGACACCATACCGGGTCTGGCGGGTCTCGGCCCGACGGACCAATTTTTATGAGGACTGTTAACCCGGTCCTAATAAATCGATAAATAAGGTCGAACCCAGCCCCTGTGCAAAATTTCACAGAGAAAGGCTGGCAACTTAGCTAAATATTGAAAATTATAGGTTTCCCCCAGTCCCTATCGAGTTAGACTAAGAATCTCAGTCGAACACTAGGAAACCGAGCGATTTAAGGATACAAACCGAGTGGAATTCAGTTTATAAATTTGTTACGGTTGTCCCGATAACCGGGGCCGCCACTTACTGACTCCTTGCATCGAGTAGGGACCGCTAGCAACACATACCAAATAGAGCTCTTTTCGAGAGCCATTTTCAAGTCAAAATAGTGTAAGTTTTAGCATTTTTAGGATAGCGTTGATGACTTATTAGGCATCGCAACGTATACTTCTAGCTTCAAACAAATTTGTAGGTATCTGAATACAATTTTAACCCTTCTCACCATGCCCTGAAGATGGCGTGAAGTTTGCACAATGATATTGTATAGCCACTCAATTGGCAACAAATAATCGCACTCAGAGAGTTTATTGGTTGTGCCGTGAACTAGGGACTCGACCAAGTCCGTCCCTTGCCCCATATTAGTGCCTTTACATAGTACATAGCAATAATGAATGATCCGATCTTTTTAGAACAATTTCCGCATTAAGGAATTGAGTTAAGATATGCAATTAGCAGGAAGTAACCGGAATTCCGGTTACGGCGAAAATCGTGTTCCGGCTGCGGTTCCGGCAAAGGGCAAAAACCACACCGGAACCGGAATTCCGGTTGAAAAAGTTTGTTTGAAATTTTCCACGTTTTTGCTTCATCTGTGATCCAAACGTATGTAATATATATTATACAATGATCAAGCTCCAATACAACCAAGCAAAAGAAAACATTAACTAAGCAATTTGCCGTTTGAAACGTAAGTAGGGCACATAATTTCAGTTGGCATTTTTCATAATAACCTACAGGAGTTTGTTAACAAATCAAAGCCAGGTCGTTGCTTTTAGCAGCTATTTTACACATCCAGAAGTCTGTGCGGTACGTTTCACTTAAACCGGTCCAATTCGGTAACAGAGTATGGCTAGCGCAGAAGTACTTATGGTATGCTTGGCTAACATAAATTGCTTCAAGAGCCCGCCAATGCGCTTGTAAACTTGGTAAATCAGTCTAAATTGAAGTAAACTAACGTTATCTGCAACGCAGTTAGAAACTGCTTTCTCGGCAAAGAACTGTATTTATTGAAACTGCGCGAGCAGCATCACAGTGTGTCTCATTTATAGCATTCTGATTTGAAAGTTATCATCATTATCATCTAACTTACTTGCACTGTTTGTCCAACGCTAGCCTAAACAGTGTACCTGAATAGAAAATTACCTTCTATCTATTATTTTCTCTTAGAATCATGTAAACCAATAATTTCAAGTTTCCTACAGAAGAACATGTAACAAACGTATGTGTAGTAAAGGAAGGCAACTGGAGACAGACCGAAAGTGTGTATTCTACGCTCCAAGCTTTGTAAGCATATTCGATTTGACGCAGTATACGCAATGGTGTATAGTGGAAGGCATTTTTTGCTCTGGGTGTCCAACAATCGACATATTGGATCGATAAATAAACATTATTAGCTTCCTCGGTCTCTTTAAAGTTTCAAAAAGGCAATAATACCATCACAATACATTAAATTTAATGTAAACGATATTTTTAATGCATTTTAAATCCACTATACCTTGAGTTCTTCCTTCATCTGTTTTAATATATATAAATTTGGAAGACCAATTCCGGTTCCGGTTGCTGGTTCCGGTTATTCCCTGCCAATTAGTTAAGAAAATCATTCAAGCAGGCCACGTTTATCAGCCCGTTTGAACCAGTAGAAACTGGAAATGCCCCCAAAACAGCTCATTGCTTCGTCTGTGGCCTACTTGCCTGCTTAAGCTTAATGTTTTTGTCATTGATCAAGGATTGAGCAAGAAGTTAATCCTTAAACTTAGGAAACCTGTCATAGGACGAACAAGTAAAATTGTCAAACGTTTGTTGACCCCTATAGACACACCTTGAACCTTAAACCGTTAATTTAGTACAATCCTTTGGTCCATTCTGAGTAATACATTTTGTATACAATGTTCTTGCGCAAGTTATTAGATTTGCCTCCAGTTTTGGAGCATTACCTGTTGATTGAATTACCGTTGAACACCGAGTTAGCGCTTTAGTAGTGGACGTTGAAGGCTAAGGCAACGCCTTAAACCTTTTTTGCAAGATTAGTAGGACTCCATTTGGAGCTCTTCAATGGGCTGAGTTAGGTTTATGAATTGCCTGAATCAAACATTAGAAAGCCGTCTCGTATGAAGACGTAAAATACCCCAATTTGCACTTCCGAGTTTAGACTTTAGGGATTCTTTTCTTTATCGCTCGTGGTATTGCCGTACTTTTTGGCAAGAACATAGAGTATTGTTCCGCCGAGTCAGGTGTGAGCAAAGGTCCTGAGTGAACCCCGATTTACACTTAAAATTGATGATTTATCACTTTTCCCTGAATCCGGCTCGATCCAGCGTCCTCTAAAATGGTATAAATTTGACAGTGAAAATAAAATATCAAAATTCCTAGTGTTGGTAAAGTACGATTAACGTACACAGCACAGTGTAAAATTTAGTAATAAATTTTGTGTTAGGAAAAGCCGAAAAAGTTAGCAAATCTTGGTCCCCAGCTCACTCTACCAGGTCCCATAAGCCACTCGTAGGATAATTTTACCCGGCCATTTTTAGTACTATTTAGCTCATGTTTATGAACACGAAAAAGTCCGTTGTTGCAGTTATTAAGTCACAGATGATCATCGATTTAAGACCGAATTTTACAGTTTTGTTACCGTGCTTGAAGGAAGTTTTTATAGGAAATTGGAACCAAAATTAACCAGTCGTACCTTTTGTAATTTGCGGAAAATTTTATCTTCTACCCACGGTCATCGTCCATATGTATGCGAGTAGCAAAAGTACTGTTCTACCGTTGTCGCACCGGAGAAAATTTAAGAGTCGTACCGTTGTTCATCTCACCAACTCACCTCTGTATCGATATGTAGCATTGCTCTGCTGTTATAGTATTTTGTCCTATGTTAATCCAATCGTTACTTTACCTCAGTTACAAATATTCACTTATCATGTACCCTATCCGTTATTAGGATGAGCAAGATCACGCCCCACAATCCCACTGTGTACGCTACGTCCCATTAGCCTCACTTGTGCCGCTATTTTTATCGCCTTTTGCTTACCTGAACATATTGCTTCGTCGGAGTACCCTCTAGTAGCAATTGTAGTGCCGACCGAATAGTTTGTTGAATGGCGTCTCTCAATGACTAACTGAGTTACGCCTCGTGTTACTCACCTGTGTTTGCTTTTAACCCCTGGCCCACTTTTGATGAGTAAGGTGAGCGCAGCTGTCCTTAGAGAAGGCCTAGTAGATTACGCCGTGATTCGAATCAGTTGTGACAGTTCAATGACAAAGACGATGACTCCGCAACATACCCCGTCGGCTACCCTGCTCATTCTCCTCATAGCGTACCATACTAGCGACATTATACCTACCGTATTAGTCCGTACAATATGTTCTTGTGCGTAAGTGGTTTTGTCTTATCAATAAATACTCAATCTAACCCAATGCGTCCAAGCGTTTTGCTGACCCTAGTAGTGATAGATACCAGACAATGGCGTTGAAATCCGTCACCCATATCGACGACACACGTTCAGGTTTGACACACGCATTGAAGAAGCAAACCTTAGCGTGATTCGCCGATTTGAATTCAATTGTATTATTGTGTCAGTACGACTCATGCGATTAATAACGAAAATTTACCTCAAAATTAAAACTTTCGGTGAACGCCCAGAATAGGAAATCACACGCGAACCCGACGTTAAACGTCTAGGGATTTGTCGGACCCTAGTGGGGGCCACTGGCTAAATTAAATTATAAAGCGTTCAAGAAAATAGAAAGGAAAACTGTGCTCCAAAAACACTTCCCGATTGAACGATGATAGGGAATAATAGTATGGTCTCTTTGGCCTGAGAGCAGGTTGTCGGAGCTTAATCTTTTTCTATGGCGTGTAAATCGTGCTTACGCGGCGCTCCGACCCCCAGTCGCTACTATAACACACGAAAATTACAATTTAGGCCACCAATAAATATACTAATAGCTGGGGCGCGCGAGCTCGTGGTCTGGGCGAACCAGGAAAGTGGTGATAATATATGCTAGCGTCTTTTATTTCGGGGAGTCTTCCACAACTTTAGCGGCTCAGTGTCTATCGATGTAGCTTTATTTCGGTCTTTGCAGTACGTCAATAACAGCCGAGGAGTAATAATTGTTTATTTGCTATTTCCACGCAGTGCCAACTCGCGCCGGGACTTTCGACGACTAAGTCAATTTCACTAGACCTCGTAAGAATAACGTTAGGGAACGGACGTGCTCAATTAAAGCATTCACCCTCTTTGATTCCGACTCGAATCTCCTATTCAATGGCACTCCGCTTGTATACCCACAACACAAATAAAACACAAATATTACGCAATACGTTTATCAAGCGGAATATCCGTATACCAAGCGAATTACTCTGACGGCGTCACAGTTGATCCCTTCCGAGCTGCCTTCACACAATCGAATTTCAGTAAACGTGTTATCGCGTAGAAACCGGAGGGCGTTCGAACTGACACTAGAACCGACTCGGAGGAGAAATAGACTCACTACTTAAGCCGGAAAACTAATCATCGTACACTCGGTTTTTATCCAAGTCGGTTCCTGTTAAATAACACCATATAGCGTAAATCGCTCGCTACTAATAATTCAATTAGTCCATACGCAAGTACGACGCACGATGCTACATAAGTTATCAGACACCACTCTTCTAAACGGAATAAGTCGATAAGCTATCGCTAAAGCGAGCAATGCGAATATAAATTTTTCCGACCGGTTTAAACCCTGAACAATTTACGGCGGTGACATGCCGTTGCTAAATAATGGGGCTAGGCTCGATAAAACTCGCTCAAAGTAGTTCTCAAGCGCGTGAAGATTTTCCGTAACCAGGGTATTATAGAAGCATAAAGAAAAGACATTGTACACTTTCCATCAGTCTCCGCAAAATAACGCTTCATAGCCACTAAAAATTCCACATCGATATCCATCCATCGCAATATTGATAGTAAAACTACCTACGCATCGAATTCGAACATAAGGCGTTTGGTACAAGTAACAAATCCTAACTATATAGTCCGTTTTAATTTCTAAACAACAATTCTCCTAATGCATCGAAAACCAAAAATTGTATTGATACGTTGACTCCCAAATTTCACTACAACACGTTAAAACCAAAAACGTAAAAATGACACGTAGGCAGAATCCATGATATAGCCCCTTCCGTAGCTAAGTAATTAATACGAAAACTATAACTCAACTAATAACACTACATCATCCAATACATAATAATCCAAAATTCAGTACAAGAACAAGTATATAATTAGAAATAATAATATCGCTACATAGGCGCAACCGACAGTACCCTGTACTGTATTAACAATACACGCGCTTGCCGCGAATATAATAAATATATTATATATATTATATAAAATTTAAAAAGGATTTTAAATTATAAATTTGAAATGAAAAATGGGGTAGAAGGTTGGGGTGTGGTTTGAGAAAAGTAGAGAGAGGGGGATGGTGAGATTTTAATATGATGAAGGGGGTAGGCAGGGGAGTTTGTGTTTTAAATTTGAGGAGTGGGGGTTAGGGTTTGATAAAATGGGAGATATTTGAAAAATGTGAAAAGTTGGAGAAAAATGAGAATTTTGAAAAATAGAAATTTATGGAAAATAGAGAGGTGGGAAAGGGGTGGGGTAGATATATGAATAAGGGTGGTAAGAGAAAAAGGATATTAAAATTTGGGGTGGATTGGTTGAATTTTGAGGGAATGGGGAATGTATGAAAAATGAAGAAAAATGAGGAAAAATGAAAATTTAGAAAAAGGAAATTTTATATAAAAAAATAAGAGGGGAATTATATATTTTAATAGATGGGGTAAGGGAAAGAAAATATTAAATTTTGGAGGGGTTTGGTTAGGTATTGGGGAAGGGAGGGTAGTTTGAATTTTAGTAGAAAAATGGGAAAAAGAAGAAAAATGTGTTTTGGGTAGAATTTTGGTTGGGTGTAAGAGAAAAGGGTGGGTAAGGTAGATATTGTAGGAAAAAGGGTGGGGAAAAAGAAAAAGTGTGTTTTATATAATTTTATTAAAGAAATTTAGGTTTTGGGGAATGTAGGGTTATTTAGGGGAATTGTATAAATAAGTAATATTATATATTATTATAGTTAGTTTTAATTAAGTTAGGAAATTACATAGCTAGTTTATATTTTTATATAATATATATAGTATATATATAGTAGGATATACATATGTTTACGTACTCATACGCTCATATGCCATGCCGAGGGCGACAGGGAATACCAGGGCGGCGTGGGGGCGGCCTTTAGTGAAAAGAAAAAGAGAAATTTGGTGATGAAAAAGGCACCAGCCCCAACACAGGTGACGGAGCCCACCTCCCTAGGGACCTCAAAGGTAGTACCGCTTAGGCTACGTGCGCAACCCGTCCGGCAGGATCAGAACACATCCCGTGAAGCTCTCCTGCGGCCTGCTAAGCTCCGTAATTTCTTGGGCCTGACCCGAGTCAAAGACAAGAAGTAGAAATTTGAACCCATTAGGTCCGCCCTCGATGTTACGATAGCCGGGGTCGTATGGGCATTACATTTGTGGAAGTGCAAGTCCAGCAGCGTCAGGTCTGTTACACGTTCAATAATAAAAAACCATAGAGAAGATTATGATTTCGGAAACCCGAGTATAGGCGTTTCATGAGGTTTTAAGCAACTGATCGAAGGGCCGAGTATAAGCTCCTTCGCTGAAGTCTACGCAAAAGTACGGCAGACACGTAATACATCGTTCTTTACACACAAATACTATTCTCCGACACAATGGATTGAATATTAGCCCAGAAAACTTCACCTATAACAAGCTGCAATATTCAGTGCACTCGAATCCACTATCGGTATATTAAACCATTATAAAACAAAAGCCGGAAGTAATAACATTAGCCAAGTAGCCGATCGTATAAAACGTAAAAACAACAGAAACGATATAATTAGGGCTCTTCCAGAAAACACACCGTACTTTCCGAGATCCCAACTAAGACTGATTAGTGGAATTAAAGACAAAAATAATTACATATAGCTAGTGAATATAACGAGCGAATATTATGCGAATTAGGAAAAAAGGAAAATATGAAATTTATATACATTTTAGGATTTTAGAATTTTAGAAACCTAGGAAGACATATAATAAGATATTTAATGAAAAATTAAGAAAAATTATTTTAGTCCTGGGAACCCCTTGGTAGCTAAATAAACCACCGACACAACTTAAGCAAATATTAGTTACTAATCCAAATTTTAATTCCTGAGGGCTAGCTAAGTAATATTAAAGATATACCAACTGCTCAGGTTTGATGTCCCGCAGTGTGGCAGCAGGTGGCTTGCAGGGCAGTCAGCCGGCTTACGAAGGTGGAAGTGCGGAGCACCTGGGAGAGGTGGGCGCGCCAAAAAATGTGGGGATACGGAAATGGGGCGTTGAGGTGCACGGCGTGAAGGGAAGTGGTCGGGAGTGCGATACAGGAGTGAAGGTGGGCGGAGGCGGGGGCATTTGGGGTTGGAAGTGCACGGCACGGGATGATTTGGAGCATTTTGATCAATTTTCTCTACTTTTGGTAATTTCGTCAGGTATTGTTGAAATATGCCCTAATTTTTGCAATTTTCTGCATATTTTATCCGATTTTTCCGATTTTAATTATTTTCGCGTAGCTTACAGCGTCGGAGGTGGTGGGACTCCCTGCCAAAGGTTTTTGAGCGTTGGCGCTGGAAGCTTCACATGGAGACGGGTGGAGGATCCGATACCTAAAAGGGGTAGCTCCCACTACCTCCTGTGGGCATATATTAATAACCACGACAAGATATAAGCGTCATAGCGATGAAATATGCTTGTAGCACTTTTAGTATGTATGCTCTTAGGTGATACAGAATTAACCACGCCCGAAGCGTCGCACAACTCTTCTGGAAATATAGACGGTTCCAAATCCCCAAAGACCGGCTGACTCACATGGGCAGCAGCGCGTAGGTCTGGCTTACCCAAAGCCCTCCGAAAAGTAGGGCGGGAGAATATATAGAAAGAATACTTGCTACATGAAAACGGTGAACACAAAAATAAGACGTCGGAGCCGGTCAGTAAAGTCGATCGAACTCCGCGCTGTCGAAGTCCAACTGATTCGACGAGTCGACGCGTTGGTCGTCGCCTCAAAATTTTCGCCTGTAGTTTAGGATAGCGATTTTGTCGCTATCCAATCGTCGTTGGCCGTTTAACGACCACTTTTCTTGGGTTTTAATTCAGTGTCCAATTGAGGACACTTCCGGAAATTCGAATTTTCACGGCTACCGTAAGCCGTCGCTGTCCTTAAAGAGAGTCGGCTTCAATTAGATTTGCCCACATTGAGTTTGAATCCTCCGAGTACTCGGAAGTTGACCATCTGTGATTTTAGCCCCGGTTTTCTCATGAAATCCGAGCTTTTAAGCTTTAACTTCCTACAATTAAGACAGGATGTCCATTGAAATTCGAATTTTATTTACTCGATTTCCTGTCCCAGATCGGTTGGGTCAATATCGTCGACTTCCGGGACACTCGATCTCCAAGAAATTCAAATTAGTTTGTTCTTTTTTCTATTGTTCGGGCCGCCATCTCGTCGCCCCACGCAACGACCAGTAATCAGCTGAAGTTCTAATTGTTTGGCGACCCCATCTGCTACGTCGCCCTTGTGGTTTCGACTCGCCGCCCTCCTAATTAAACTAAATTTAACTTAGCCGATGACCCTCGTTCATGAGGACATCGTGGAACATCGAAGAGAATCGAGGTAATTTAAAATTTTCCTGGGAACGCCCATGTTTCAACGTCTCGCCAGGGGGAACCGATGATGGGAAAAACACCCGTCTCGGGGCCAGAGACGGGGCAAACCCTAACGTACTCCTAACTGGTCAGGCGCCCTGCTGCAAGGCCCCTAGGGTCCGCGGGAGGGCCCTAAACTCACCCCCGTTTATCCTAATCGTACGTATTTTGTCCGTCCGTAAAACTCTTAAATTTTGTCGCTTTTTGTATGTAGTGTCCCCGTCCGTCCGATTTTATGTTATGTCCTTACGTACATAGTTATATATCCATATATCTACACACATACACAAACACATACACTACACATGGTAGACATGGTGGCGTCCTAAGCGACAGAAAAGTCGCTCAGGATAAATACACACGCACAACAGGTCAAAAACAACAAACAAAGACGAAGAAGAAAACCGACCAGAAAAGTCGGTTAGAGAGAGAACGAGGACAAGAAAACAAAGGACAGCGAGTACACGAAGAGGGCAGGGAAGGGAAGCGGGACAAGGGGAATCCCGAGGGATTTTCGAGAGGCTGGGGTATAATTCGGTCCCAGGATGGAACGGGGCCGATCGATACCAAACACGGGGGGAGGAGGACAAAGTAGCGAGCCGGAACCCACTTATGGGTTCTGATGTGTATTAGTATGGGGAGCTTTAGCGGGCTCTCCTGCCTTAACGCTTGGGCGGAGCGACGCCCGCCGGGTATTGTTGGACTTGTCGTCCAACGGCGATTTGAATGAGGATGTCGCTACCGGGGCGGCAGGGGTAAAAATGATGCTAATTATAACGATTAGAGAAGGTAGCGGCTCCGGTAGGGGCGCTTTCGACGGTTGTCCCGGGTTAACGGGACGGCTGACCGTGACCCGCCGGGTATTTTTGGACATATCTCGTCAGACAAATCCAATGAGGGGCGGTTCGCCTATTCTGGAGTGGAGAGAAAAATCTCGAATCTTCTGCGCCCACTAGTGGTTGGCAACAAAGATTTACGCACTTTTGAGTGACTGCAGCGGGTCAGAGGGGTTCGGACGGGGGTCCGGCGCACGTCGTTGGATTTGTACAGTCACGATGAACAAAACGAGGGGTCGCATGCACCGGTTCAGAAGGGAGGTAGGACAACGAGGATGAAAAAAGGTGGGGACTTGCACCAGGCACTGATAAGGATACGACATTTATATATACTAGTTACTGATAAAGATGCTACATTTTTACTATATACGAACCCCTGATAAAGATACGAAATGTGACCCTTTAAGGGCGCTAACGTGTTTCGGTACGATTTTTCAGATGCTAGAGTCATGAAAACTTCGTAACGGCCCGGAACGGGCCTGTTACATCTCTTATATTTTTAAATGGAAATATCCGGACTTAATTATACGGGTGGCGAATAAATTGTCCTTTGCCTAAGATCTGGTTGCTAAAATAGTTTGTTCCGAGGTCTCGTAAATCAAGACCTCTCGAAAATTTAGTTCAGCCAATTGCGGAAGTGCCAGCCGAATGCCTTCGCTGCTTAATAGTTTTGTGATCTATTATTTGAGACAAAGTACATAATTTATGTACTTGCGCTCGGCCTGATCGCGCCAAATGGTCACTATTTCGTTTATGACTGACCCATGGTCACTAAGTGGTTTATCCTAACCCTTGCTTGACGAACCACTAACATTTTCAAAAATTTTCAAACTAAAAGTCCTCCTCCTATATTTTAAGGGGAAAATGACTTTTTTCGTGGGGTTGAAAGATTTATTTGTGTCCCTATGGTCTAATTTTGGTTATGCCATACCCAAATTAATAAACGCAAAGTACTACTACGACATTAATGGTTAAACACATGATGATAAAACACACATATAATCATAATACAGTCCGGTATCGACCCTAGGTGTAAAGTCCTTACGTTATCGTCTTAGTGTTCTTTTAGCAGAACCCCTCCCTTGTCACGACGCTTGACATTCCACCCACTTGCGGAGGAAGCCAATATAAGGCTTCGCGACTTGAGGTTAAGCAGGCGGGTTGTCGCTGGAACCCGTCTCCCATGCGCCTGGTTCCAATAATTCCGGTGGGTAATGAAGCATTTCGGCCCTCCTTGCCCGGTCTGGAAATTGACGTTTAATGTCTTGAAACAAATGGGTAAATTCCCTGGCCCACGCTCCCACGTCGTCCTGTCCAACATCCCAAGCTGGTGGAGGTGGGACGATCACTGCTCGCGCTCCATCTCTCAATAAGTAATCAAAGGATCACATGTGCCGTCGTACGCGGCGCATAAGCTTTCTCGGCGTGTCGTGCAGACGACCTTCGTGCGGTTTGGATCGCAATGCGGCTTTGTATCCGCCTAGTACAATGATGGTCTTAGTCTGGGGTGTGGCGATATAAGGTTGCCATACGAATCAAAAATTGTGTGGTGGCTCCGGGCCAGGCGATGGCGAACCACCATTTCGATGTGGCCATTTCCACTAAAGGCGTTGCCATGGAGTCGCCGAGAATTAGCACCGTTGGCCAGTTAGCAACTTTATGGCGGATGAAGGCCCGTATTTCCTCCAAAAGGCGGCCCATGAAGTTGTGACATGGCCGTGGACGGCGGCCAAAGGCGATGTCTTCCGGTCCAAGACCGATTCCCCAGAACGAATCAGTGCGATTTGCCTCAAGCAGTTGAGCGTGCCCGGTGGCGAGAAGGACATTCCGAAATTTCGGGATCTTGAACTTCACCGTTCGCATGAGATGCGGGAGAACAGGGCGAAGGCACTCCGTCGTTTCTGGGTCCAGGAACTTTTGTTTGTTCCTTCGGGAGATGGCTTTAACGTCTCGAGCTCGCAATATCAGGTCGGAGATATCTTGCCGAGCTTGCTCTTCGTCGAATAAATAGGTGACGAGGAGCTGATATCCTTGCTCCGTTGAAGTATATTCGATGGGGTATTGTTCGATTGTTTGACCCAACGGAGCCATGTTTGATAATTCTGGCCAACGCGTGCCTTTTGAGAGGAACGTTTCGACGGGGGCGGCGTAATTGATAGTATAAAATGGCACGCGAGGTTGAGAGATTTGCTCCATTTCCTTGATTTGTCGGTTGATGATGCCTGCAATAATATTCATCGCCGTTAGTGGCGGTTCTTGATAGAGGTGTGGCGGCGAGAGCTCGAGTCTTCGGGGGAGATGTCTGGTATGGCGTAAGCGTCACAACCGTTTTCCGCGAGGCGGTTGTCTTGGGGGTCGGACCACCTCCAGTCCAATGTCTTCGGGTCGTAATTGTCGTTGTCCGTTATCATCGTCCAGTTCCAAGTCAGGATGCGCGGCTAACATGTCTTTAATGTCCTGGTCGTCAAATATGTCCCTAAAAGGTTCGAACATCTCGTGCCGATAGAGGGCACTCTTAGGTGGGGGACCCATTGGCACAATAGGGTCACGATGTCGGGTCGGTGGAGCAAAAGGCACGGTTTTTCGAGCTGGGGTTGGTGGTTGGGGTGCATGCTCTCGGGGAGTCATGCGCGGTATTACCACCCGAGCTTCGGCTCCGTGTGGTATATAGTCTTCGTACACTCGACGGCGGTCTCTAGCCTGACGATGTGGTTGTTGTCGAGTGGGTTGAGGAGGCTCTGTCCTCTCCTCGAGCTCTTCAACAGAAGGTCCCATCTCCGGGGATCCCTCACTTTCCTCAGAAGAATAGTCAAGTTCGAAGCGGGGTCTTCGACTAGGTCCCGGTAAAAGTTGACTTAAAGGTATTTCCTCCTCCCAGTCTTCCCAACTAACAAGTGGTTGAGCTTTAGCTGGGGTTCGGGCGGGACCTTTAGCGCGTGCGGGTCGAGCTAGAGTTCCCTTCATGGCGGAGGGTGCGCTGCGCGGCGGCGTCTTCTCCCTCTAACCTTAATTTTGCGATTGTAATAGCGTTTCCTGTATTCCTTACAGACTGCATGGAGCATTAGGCTCTATCTCTGATCGCGGCTAACCATCGTTGCACATTTGCGCGGTAAGCTTCTGCTCCGGGGTATCGTCCCCAATCCGTTTGTGTCTCGATTCCACCCGGTACACGGGATTGGAATCCGTGCATAAGCATGAAAGGTGGGTAGTACGTAGAAGCGTGGACTGCTGAGTTGTAAAACATAATGCAGTAGGGTATGACTTCGTCGCATGTAGTATGGTCACTTTCGGGTAAGGCTACCCTCAAGAGGAATAGTACTGTGCGGCTGAAACGCTCGATCTCTCCATTTGCCTTTGGATTGTAGCTCAAGGTTTTCCTTTTGAATGTGTGTAGCTTATCGCATAAGGCCTCCATGACTTCTGAAACGAAGCATCCTCCTCGGTCAGAAACTAATTCTTCGGGTGCGCCATAACGGCATACCACGTCTTCAACGAAAACCCGGGCTACACTCTCAGATGTCTGGTCAGGCAAAGCGGCTGGAATCACTAATTTTGTAAACTGATGAATGAAAGCAATAACATACCTATTTCCCTTTCGGGACTAAACCCGAGTGTCCAATATGTCAACGAACATGCGGTGCATAGGGGCACTAGCCAGCGGGTTGTCTCCAAGCGCGGCTCGGACGTTTTGTGGCAAATTTCGTGATCGCTGGCAAAGTACGCATCGTTTTACATATTCGTCTACATCCTTACCCATTGTCTCCCAATAGTAGAATTGAAGTTTGCTGAGTAGACGATCTCTACCTGGCTGTCCACCGAATAAAGTGTCATGCTCGTGTTTGAGTATTTATCGTATGAAAAGTCTGGGCACACACAGTTTAGGTCTATGGTCATTTGGCATGATGGCATGTAAGTAAAGAATGGCAGTGTCGGGGCAACGACGGTAATGATGGCCTCTAACTTGAGGGTGGTCGCTGCCTTTTCGTCAGCTGGCGGCTGTCGAGTATGTATGTACCACCAAGTAGGTGCAAATTGTTTGTCTCTACGTTGGATGTAGGGTATATAATTAAGGAGATTTCGTCACTCATATTGCTGAAAGTGCGTGTACCGAATTCGGCTTCACTCACTCCAAAAATCACAGCAAAACCATAGAACAAACGCTAAAAACATGAAGATAATCTCCGCCACCAGCCACAGCTTTTACATGGAGATTTAATAAAAAAATTATGCAAATTAGCGCATGTTCGAATATTATATTATTAAAATCAGCAGTAGTACTTTTATCTAGAAGACGGTTGTTGCTGTAATATTTTTCTGATTATCGAACTATAACAAGTTTTATATTCACAAACGAATACAATATGTGCATCTGATTCATCGTTCAAGCCCTTCATGCAAAATAGTTTATGTTTAGCTTAGCGTCGCCGTATCACGGAACTGCCGTGACAGTGCGGTAAGTATATGTGTTTACCAGTGTCATACACCTGTTCAGGGCGTTGTAAACGTACTCGCGGTCCGCATGCATAAGCGACCCTAATTAAGGTGTCGAATTCCTCGACTTCTGCTAAACCACCATATCTCTTCCTAGCAGTCGTCGGTAATGTCCAGGGTCTAGTGGGGTCAGGCGTACAGCAATGGCACGGGTTGAGCCTTCGCTTACTGCGCCAGCAGTCGGAGCAGTCGGGGGTTCTTGCGGTGGCGTATTCCTAACGAATGGGCCGGGGGCCGATGAAGGTCCAGGGGTTGGCTCAGCCGCGGGTTCTTGGGCTGAGGCCGGTCCAGTCGGTGGTCCGGGAGCGGTCGAGCGCCTCCCGGGCACCTCGATTCCTTCGGGCCACGGGCCGTCTATGTCTACGGAGAAAATGAAACGCGTTGGGTCCGGTAGAGGATCATAGCGTGGTCCTCCGAACATACGGTAGAAGCGTTCTCGTACGTACTCGGGTGGGAGGTTAACGGGAGCGTCCGGGGGAAGTCCCATTAACTGTCGGGTAAGTCGTTTCCAAGCCTCCGCAGTGGGAAGTCTCCGCGGTGGTCGGGCAGGAGCTTTACCCTTGCTACGATCCTGTCCTTTTACGGCTACAGCAACCATTCGAGGATGGTCCTGTGCGTCATATTCGGCTTCGTCTGCAGAGTCGGAAAATTCTACGTCATGTCGGGGATAGCGGGAAAGTCCGTGTGCGTTGGCATTAGCATTACCTGGTCGATATTCAATATTGAAACCACCGAATTCCATGAGTAGCTCATTTCGCCATTGGGCTAGGCGTGAATTTCGCGGTGGTCTTTCAAATAGTACCTTAAGCGGCTTATAATCAGTCTCAACATAGAATTCATGTCCAAGCAGATAACGCCTAAAATGCAGAGCGGCCCATCTGATAGCAAGGGCCTCAGTTTCTATAGCGGGGTATCGGCGTTGGTAGTCCACCAATGATTTGCTTGCGTAGGCGATAGGCAATGTCCCTTTATCGGTCTTTAGTGAAAGCACTGCTCCTAGAGCGTATCCTGAAGCGTATGTTTGAAGTATGAAAGGCTTGGAGAAGTCCGGATAGATGATTAGCGGTTCTTGGATTAGGGCTTTGTGTAGCCTTCCGAATGCTTGCTCACATTGCGGTGTCCATTTGAATTCAATTTCCTTACGACGGAGGGCGTTGAGTGGCTCACAAATCTCGGAATAATGTGGTATGAATTTGTGATAGTAGCCCATAAGTCCTAAGAAGCTTTGTAGTTGTTTGAGTGTCTCAGGTCTTTTGTAATTATCTATGGCGGCTGTTTTCTCGGGGTCAGGTTTAACTCCTTCAGAGCTAATAGTGTGTCCAAGGTATTTTAATTTTTTCTGTCCAAATTGGCATTTGGAAGGTTTCAGCTTGAGGTTGGCCTTACGGAACCTATCGAAAACAGTGATCAGGTCTGCTAAATGTTGTTCAAATGTGGGTGAAAAGACAATGTGTCGTCTATGTAGATGAGACATCGATCCCACTCCAATCCCGTTAAGATAATTGACATAGACCGAATGGTAAAACATTGTGTTCGTACTGTCCGTGGACAGTGACAAAGGAGGTCCTTTCGTTAGTCTCGGGATCTAATTCTAATTGCCAAAATCCTTTGTTAAGATCCAAGCTAGACATAAATTTAGTGTTTCTTAGGCAACCCAATATGTCGTCTATGCGGGGCAGCGGGTATAAGTCGCGCTCGGCGACGACATTAAGTTTGTGAAAGTCTACGCACAAACGTATGGTGCCATCACTCTTGGTGACATACACGATGGAAGATCCCCAAGGTGAATCGGAAGGTGTTATGAGACCTGCTTCTACCATGTTGTTTAATTCCTCTATCAAGAGTTCGCGTAGCGAATGTGCCAGGCGATATGGCACTTGCTTGAAGGTTTAGCGTCTCCAGTTATTATCCTGTACTGATGTACACCGCACCTTCCTAAATCGAATGGGTGTACACTGAATATGTCGGCATTTTCGGAAATGGTTGTTTTCAGTTGTTTCAGTTCATAGGGGTTAAGTGTAGTTTGTCCAAAATCAATTTTGCTTAATACCTGTATGGATCGTTCTGTATCGATTGTCTTCTTTTGGTCGTTTATGACCTGTACTACGTTTTATCGCGCGACTCCTATACGGTTACATTGTTTAACGCGCTGAGGAGGTCCGAGCTGGAGTAGACGCGTGTTGCTGTCGTATAAGAGCTCGACCTCATTGTCATCAAGCAATTCAATGTGTCCTATCGTTTGTCCTGCGTGTATGGCAAGGGGTAGGTTCCCAAAGTTCATCATTGCTACTGGAATCAGGCGTTGACCAGTGAGCACTAAGGCGTGAGCTATGGCGATGTCCCTAATAAAAGGGTCTGGTACAAATAAGGCTTGGCCAGTGGGCGGTTGAGTGATCTCAGAGATCGCGTTGATGAATAGTTCTGTGTTCGGCGGTGCTTGTGTATATTTTCTAGATACTACATTGATGACTGGTAGACGATAGTCTCCTTGGTCGGCGAAAGGTGCCGAGCAGTTCTCAGTTCCGTTTGATAAGTCCAAACAGCGGTCCTTAAAGTTTATGGCTACGTACCGTAGTAAAGCCATGAAGTCGGTGCCCAGTATGCATTCGTACGGGGTGTCCGTAGTTACTTGGAAATCGCATGGGGTGCTTAGCGACCCCATAGTGATGGGTGCTTTCACCACTCCGCTGATTGTCAGTTCCTGTTGTGTAGCCGCTACTAGTCGGGTAGTGTTCGTGTCTCGGGGGAATAAACCTAAAAGGGCGGCTACGGCTTGGGACATAATTGAGACGGTGTCTACAAATGTTGTAACTGGGGTACCAAGAATAGTTGCATTTATGAGTAATGGTGTATTGCCGGCATTCATGGTGTTTAATTGTCTGATGAACATACCCTGACGGGGTCCACGACGTAAGTCACGAGTGGGAGCAGCAAATAATTCATCGTCCTCTATGAAAACGGGTTCCTCTTCCGACGAGGCACGTGTTGTCAACAGTCTGTTGGAGCGACGCGGTGCACGATTGGACACAACGGACACGCGCGGCGACCCCGAAGGTACAGTCGAAACGTCGGTCGGCGACATTCTGGCGGTACTAGGTGTGACGTCCTCCTCTGGTGGTGCGCTCGGGCCTCCCCTATCCGCTTTAATCCATCGTATTGCTTTCCTGGGATTACTCTCGCATCTAATTAACCTTCCTCGGCAAGGGAGCCATCCGGGTATATAGTACCCGTACTTGGGCGAGACCTTGCACTTAGTCATGCAGTAGATCAGACTAATTACACTGACGATAATCGTATCTATAAAATAAGGCGAGAGTCCAGTGTATTCCAAAGCGGGAAAGTTAACTACCTTTTGTACTTGTTTCTTAGCTATCTGAGCTACTTGTAGGTTTGTTGCCTTGGCATCGTCGACTGAGGTCCAGGTTAAAGGTCTCAATTTGAGGCCGCACAGCTGGTCAATGGTGATATTGGGTCCAAATTTAATTGTGATCTCTTCAGATTTCAACATGCTAGTCAGCACTATGGATCCTATAACCAATTGTGTATAATTTTCGTGGGGAAACCATAAAATCCCGTTGGGCGGAACTTTTATAGCCTTGCCTAACGTTACGTGTGTGAGTTGCCTACGATTAGTCAGTATGACTTCAGGTTCGCTAGTCCTAATCAAAACGCCTTGAATGGTTGTGTGCATGGCGGTGTCGTTCGCAAGTGGGCCGATAAGCGTTCGATTGCTACATGCATGTGTGATGGACTCGGGTACGAGCTCACCAGCGATGATCCATTCTAAGCAGTTGGTGCTGTGGTCGGTCAACAGCTCGTGCGGTTCGCAAAAAGCAATTCCTTCTTTTTCTTGCATTTCTTTGCATGGTCCTAAGTTCAATGATTCAAAGCGGATATGGCCTAAGCGGGCGGCGTATTGCGGAAGCGGTAGTCTCAGCTGCCTAAGCGTGTCAGGAGCGTTCCAACCAGTGTTGTAGACCCGAAAATAAGGTCGGACATCGCTGCGTTTAGGTAATGGTAGCTGCAGAATGAACCCAAAGCGAAATGCTGCTAATGTCCACACTCACAGGCATAACGCGACCAAATTGGTACGCTAAGCTAGGTTCTCGCATAAGGATGGTCTTAGCGATGCGCGGGTCCATAGAGAATAACTGTCGTAGCATAACGACATCTATTACAGCAGGAGATAGTTCGCCGCTCAGCATGGACTCCATGATAGCTTGTACCGCCTAGCGCATATTGGCTCGAAGGATGTGGTCGATTAATTGGTGGTGCACGTTCGTGATCTCTTTCTGGTCAGCACAACGAACCTGTTCGATCATGGAGATCACCTCTTGCATGATATGATGCAGAAACGCGTAGATACCCTCGTTAGCTCGGGTTAATTGTTTTATGGCCTTGGTGTTTCTGAAAGAGACATCGTTCGTCTCGCGCATAAATTTCTCGAGAACGGTTACCTGTTGTCGAACATTATTAATATGGACTCCGTTGGCGAAAGCCATTCCCAGGCCCAGAAAACCGGAAACGGCGCCGGCTGCGGTGGCGATTAGACTTGCGAAACGCTTTTCCCTGCGATTGTTAGTGAGGTCGAACAATTGCTCATTTGCCACACAAAAAGAATGTACTAGTAGCGAGTAATAGTTAGTATCCAATACGCCATGGTAAGCGTCGTCTAACTCACGTTCCAGGGTACTTAGAGTGTTGTGCAGCTGCGGATACTCCGTGCAGTTCGCTTTTCTGCAGCAACCAGCGCGGCAGGAACCGTTAGCTTCATAAGGCGGACAGAAATTGCTCACGAAGGGATCTGACTTGCGCTCCCAGTCTCGAAGTGATAGCTGCAGTACCACTGGCAAATGCGTAGTCTGATCGGAGGTAATCACTAAACACTGTGGTTCAATGACAAAGCCTACTTGACGGTTAACAAACACACCTAATCGCGAGATGGTGTCGCTGAATGGCGAGAGCGTAGCGTGAGTGGAGCTTAGAGCTGAGAGCCAAAGTAGTAGTAAGATAGTGCATACTTTCCTCATGCCTGTAGGGTGACCCAGGCCGTTACTCAGGTCAGGTGGTGAGGGTCGGGCCATCTTTTGGGGAGGCTCCGATTCATCCTCGCTATTCACCACTTCCCCTTCTAATTGTTTGGGATTTTCTCCGGCCAATTCTTTTCCTTTGTCGAGGTCCTCCTGAGGGTCAGTTTCGGAGTTTCCTTCAGAGGATTTCAAGCATTCGGCCATCGATAGAGTCATCTGTTCGTCTTTGTCTTGAGCGGAACTACTAATTGTATTGCGATGAAGTGTGCACGGTTCCGAAATTAGGTAGTCTACTTCCACATGCTCACCGATTGTCATACCACACTCAATCTGAAGCTGGTTGACGCTAGCGGGGCGTCTCAAGAGCCTTAGACGCGCACACAGCAATACTAAACGATCCCGTCTATGGGATTCGTTGGTAAACTCCATGTTGCTCATGGCATGCTGAACAAAAGTAGTTGGACTCCTTCATTACCTTTATTTCTATAAATACATTCGAGCAACTGGGGCGCTTCACCCAACATCTCATGCGCGTCAATGTTTGCAGCGCGAGAAAAGCGCTGCATTCGGGGCGTTTGAATACCTACGTAGTATCGCCAATTAGGTATTATGTACCCATCAATACGGATATATGCGCAAGCGGTGCTCAAAGTACCTTGATAGTTCCATTTCCCATGGTGACCTATGAAATAACAGTAGGGACTAACACTCGTAGTCGGTGGAGCATGACTTCTCCTACATTCCTGACACATCGGGTACATGCTCAATTCTGCCTCAAATTCCTTCTCCATGACCTGCTGGAGCGTGTGGCCATTCACGCATTTGCCCACCAGTTCCATGAAAAGTTCCAACGAGGCATGAGCTACTGGATCCAGCTAGAATCCAGTTACGCGATGATCGATAGGGGAGGCCATACCCAGTATGCTACTCAGCATAGCGGAATCTCGTTGCAGAGCGGCATTATCACTACATTCGAAACGACATCGAAAAGCTTGCTTAAGTTGTTTAATTGCTCCATGGCTAACACAACTCTTCGGTAGAACAGAGCATGCGGTTGTAATATCGCGGACTGTCCAAAGTCTGCATTTATCTCACCTGCTCTAAAGTTAATCGGTATGAGGCAGTCAGCTACATACGGGGTCGAAGTTTCAGTCACCTCAATGCGCGGGTATTGATAGTTCGAGGTCTCGGCATGATCAGTGGAAATGGCAATCAATGCGTCCGGTCCAACAAGTCGATTTCGTTCATTCGCGGTTAGTGGGCGAATGTGTCCTCGTTCAACCGGGATATCGTTAGTAAGATAAAGTCCATACATGTTCGACAGTTGCTCGTCCAGTCGGCGTAATCGTTCGTCATTAGCGTCCCGTACAAAATTAAGAAAGTTTGCTCGTCCCATACATGCGTCCCTTGCTTCATTAATTATGCTTACTGACTCCTTCGAATTACCCGGGGACATACTTGATCTCCCGTCGACGGATTCGTCATCAGTTATTTTAGGTTTCTTGAGTGGGCTATCCGAGTTACCCAAGGGCATACAAGGCACCTCTTCGGCGGATCCCAAGATATCGCTAAAAATACTGGACAAGGTGTCACCGGACTCACCTAAGCTACCCGGGCGCATACACGGCGACCCTTCGATAGGATACTCCCCTACACTAGTACTGCTGTCGCTGTCTAGAAGAGCGACATTCGGCTCATCTATTTCGCATGGCTCACTACTACCGCTATCCTCATCAGTGGTTTCACTTGATTCATCCTCACTGGCGGTATTGTCGGCGTCCTCGGAGCCGATTAACAAATGACTTGTTCGCAGGCTCACATCAACACCGTCGTCCGATGGTACTCGCGGTAACGCATTATCTCGGCGCGTTTCCCACACCCTTTCACGGTGCCACTCTCGTACATCGGGGGTGGGCTCACGTCTGTACCAATCAGCATTAGGATCTTCCCAGTTCGCCCAGAACTCTTCATCACTCAATAGGCGTTCCTCATCAACTTCGCTATCGCTGGACTCGTCGTAGCTATCATCAGAATCGTCTGGTGCGACAATTACTTTATACCCGCGCTCGTGGTCCAGTTCATTCTCAGAATCACTTTGTTCCCGTGGGGTACCCTGACTTAGATAACACTCATTCGCATCGCTTGTACAGTACGCATCGCTCGCATCGGATCCGTTATGTTCAAATAGGAGTTCAATCGACTCCCTCAAATCACTACCTTTTTGATCAACAACATCATTAACCACATCAAATTCAACACGCAAGTCATTGAAAGAACTTAGCTCAACGTGGGGAACGTTACTGCGCGCTTCAGCAACGGTTGGCGCAACGGAAGCCTCACAATGCGATGGGCGGTCTTTATTTGCCACCCCGCCATCTACATTCCCGTACCTGGGCAGACCCCGGGCAATACTTTCAGCCCCCAAGATCATACCCGCTTCATTGGTGCAAGCGGTCGCGAACCCGTTGCTACCTCGGCTTGGATACGGGTAACAAGGGCGGCCCCGGTGAGCATCAAGGAAGGACCCAATGACCGTGGAACCCCTTGCTAATGAGGTCGGGAATTTCACCTCAAGTCCATCAATAGCATATTTCGCCTGTTCGAAATCGCATTCAATTACATCAACTTCACTTCCATCATTATCCGCCATAAATTCACTAAGACTACAAGCGCGTCCTAACCTAGGCATATCAGCAAGTTCATACGACACACAATTCTCACGCGCACACAAGGGACGACCCGCGCGGCGGTCCGACCTACATACTACATCATACGACCTATAATTTAGAACGGAACTAGGACTGGACGACTCCGAGAGGGCCCTAACATCGTACGCCACAGCCTCCATCGTTCCTGACCGTCCATCGGTCTCCAAAAGCTCCATGGGTGTCTCACACGACGACCCGAATTGATCCATATCTTCCTGAGCCATATCAACGTCATCGGCTTCCCTGCCGGAATAATCATCAACAACACTCTCCACACACTCTCTCGGATGGCCAGCTTCAGAGGAGGAAAATAATAACAATGGCTCAATTACATCAACATCATCTTCCACATCCCTTTCAGTCATCTCCAACGAGCTGGGGGTTCCGGAATTCCCCCTTGAGGTGATTTCCTGGGAACTACCGGCAGTAAAATCATCATTTCTCTTAAAATCACTCAACCTACAATTTTCAACGTAACCAGTTTCCATTTCTTCACAAATCTCAACACTACCATTACTACTTTCCAATACATTCGAATTTCGTTTGTTCGTCCCGGGCCCACGCATGGCCGGACAGTTCGAGTGATCGATCGGTCGCGCGCCTCGCGGTTCGCTCTCTAATTTGCTCGCAGACATATATATAAGTGGCTCGAAACCTACGCTAGGTACATCCACACATGACATATATAATCCCGCTCCCAAGTAACCCTATTTTTGATATTTTAGATTTTCTGTGCTATGTACAGTGCTAGTGAATTCGTCCAAGTACTGTTCATTGTCGGCATGCGTTGAATTCAATGTCCTATCTTCAGGATCGTCGATCGGAATGAACGGACCACAACTCCGAGGAAGACACGCGGCGTCAACTCAAGGAGCGGTCGTAATCACGTTCGGATGCCTCTCAACAAGTCCATCCGTCATCTCAGGAAAGTCCATGTCGTCATTATTCCTGTTCATCAAATATCCATCGTCGTCATACTGCGGTTCGTCGGCAGTCGCGATAGCGTTCACGCGTCCAGTCGGAGCGCTGTACCCTAGTTTGCCCTGGATTATGCCGAGTTCACGACTAAGCACCTCTAAGCGATGGGTAGTGGTTGGACTAGGCTCTCGGTTTCCCGTAGTTTGCGACGCATTACAATTTAGCTGGTACCGGCGGCGAGCTACTGCGCCACCATTCCTATTTCACTGTCTGCAGCATGAGCACGGTTGACTGTTGTTGGGGCCCCATGCCTCGGTCAAACTGAGGACGCTCATTCGAGACCCTTTGATATCCATTGGCCTGTCCCGGCCGGTTATTATACATGGCAGGTTGTCGGCTAGTTGTGTAGTCTCCGTTCCCACGATTATTACTGACAAAACCTGGCGGTGGACGGTTAGACTGATATCCAGGTTGGTTCAAATTCTGGCGATTTCCCCCGTTATCCCATCCTGGATTATTTCGACACCTCGCTCCGGTCTCGAATCGACGAGGCGGCGGTGGTTGAGGACTTCCACGGCCCATAGAATAGTTGTCGTTTCGCGGGTAAGCTCCTTCATAGTTCCTCGGTTGATACTGCCCTGGCTCTCGGCGTATTGCACTAGAAACATAAACTGGCACAGGCTCAGCGATGCGCGGCGCGTTGTTGGCGGATGGCGGATAGCGTGCGGAATGCGGGCAATCACGCATGACATGTCCTGGTTTCCCGCAACGATAGCAAGTAATCTG
>JASANE010028980.1:0-16587 GCA_030248225.1 Trileptium ribeirensis | reverse complement strand
GCTCTTTTTGCACCCCGTTGGGGAAATGGGATTTGGGTAGGCTTTTAAGCTTTATATTTCTAACTGTAGATTATAGAATTCTTGTGATCAATTAAATCATTAAACTAAAAATTCCCGTCACTAACCCATCACATTCAAACGGTTCGTTTAGCCAAGGTTAAAAATCGGTACAAAGTTACATTGTTTCCCGGAAAACCGGCAGCTTTCGTCCGCAATTCTTCTTTCATTCAAAAACAAAAATTTATTTCATACATCGGAACAATTATAAACTCTTATATTTAAGCCGAGTTTAAATTCGTTGCTATGAGCAGGTTTTGTAATCCACACTTATTTTAGTCCTTTAGGTTATGTTTGTGCGTATGTGTGGATCTGAGAATCAGTGATTTCAATATTTTTCATTGTTTCAATTGATGGATAATGTAAATCTGATGTGCGAACAGTGTAAAATCAGCACTAGAAAGAGCATTTGCGATGCAATCTAGAAAGCCAAATATGCATTTGGCATGGCAAAAAATAACAATTGGACGCAGCCGGCTAACCGGGTCACCGGGTCAGCCAGCCACCCGGGTCACCGGGTCACATGTGGGTGACCCGGTTTATCTTTGGTTTGCAATATTAGTCAAGTTGATCCCGTTCATGCAACATGACAATCGCTATCCTTCTGCAGTTGTGGATTGTTATTTTAGATCTCATTCTCAGTTCTTGATTCGGCATATTTGCTTACGGCATTCCAATAAACACGGCTTAGCATCGCTTGGCTCCGTCTTTGCTTCACGAACGTAAAAGCCTCTTCAGGCGACCAATTTTCTTTCTAAAAACTATATCACTCCATCAAATGACAGTAAAATAATATAAAACCAAGTGATGAAATCCCGATTACCTTTTAACGCGAACAAAATTTACACTCACTAGTGCCTAACATAAGATCATAAGGCTTCTGCCTAAATGACCACATCCATTCCATTTGGCTATAAGCTCAAATTTGACATGCATCCAACTGCAAAAATTGCCCGTTTCGAATCCCTGACATGCCATGTTTCTATCGCTGACAAAATTGTCTTTTTCAACTAAAAAATTATTCAGGTTAATAAAACCTGATGAGAACTTTCGGCAAAACTGCTTGACGTCGACTTGAAAGTTCAATAAAGTCTAAAACCCTTCGTTTTACTCATCAAAAAAGACTTAAGTCTAAAGCCCTTCGTTTTACTCATCAAAAATGACTTAAGTCTAAAACCCTTCGTTTTACTCATCAAAAAAGACTTAAGTCTGAAACCCTTCGTTTTAGTCACCAAAAAAGACTTAAGTCTAAAACCCTTCGTTTTACTCATCAAAAAAGACTTAAGACTAAAACCCTTCGTTTTACTCATCAAAAAAGACTTAAGTCTAAAACCCTTCGTTTTACTCATCAAAAAAGACTTAAGTCTAAAACCCTTCGTTTTACTCATCAAAAAAGACTTAAGTCTAAAACCCTTCGTTTTACTCATCAAAAAAGACTTAAGTCTAAAACCCTTCGTTTTACTCATCAAAAAAGACTTAAGTCTAAAACCCTTCGTTTTACTCATCAAAAAAGACTTAAGTCTAAAACCCTTCGTTTTACTCATCAAAAAAGACTTAAGTCTAAAACCCTTCGTTTTACTCATCAAAAAAGACTTAAGTCTAAAACCCTTCGTTTTACTCATCAAAAATGACTTAAGTCTAAAACCCTTCGTTTTACTCATAAAAGTGCACAGCCAGTTTTGCTAATTCTAAGATGGTTGTATTTCACCCTAAACCTAAACTAAACAGGGGTTCAGAAATCAGGTGCCGCTTTGTGAAAAGGAACGGTTCTATCTATAGTTATTTCAGTTTTATAAATAAACCCTATCAGAATTTAGCTTTTTGATACAGAAACTAATAGAAAGCAGGGTATGTTGAAAAAATCCTTGTCTGAATTCGTAAAATTTCTAGTAGGTTGAGCTTCAAAAAATTAAACTCCTAATAGCAAAGAGAGACTAATTTTTTAAAAAGTTAAACTTTACGCTAACTAAATACGACATCACTATCGCGACGCTCCGTGTTCGGCCAGCCCTGCAATGAACATAAACGCGTTGGCCGGATTCTTCAAAGCGTCGAATAAATTCAACTGCTTCGTTGATCCTTTCGAGCGAAGGCGCTTCGGAAAAATATCGCGTTGGAATCCAGCAGTACTCGTCAATCCCAGCTTGATTCCAGCTCTAAAAATAGATCCACAGACAATCATCAGACTACTAGGATACCGGCAGTGAGGGTATCGGTCCTGATAAAGAGACACTCAAGATGATGTTTTGTTGTCCCCTCCGAGATCCATCTGGGGTCCGCTATAATAAAAATTGTGTAGAGGTCGCCAGATATAGTTCAAAAACCGAAATTCACTATGACTCCAAAACCATTATTTACACCGTCAGCATCATGCATTTGCCTTAGAAAGAGTCAAAAGCAGTAAAAGACACAACTATATATTGTGCAAATATCATATTAGTTATATCCTTTCTAGTATTATATTCAATACAAAAATGGTGTATTTTATTGACATTTGGTGCCAATTTAAGGCCAAACAAAGCGAACACAGAGAAACCGATTAAAAGACAGTCAAACCAATAATTATTCTATGAACCAGTATATTATCTCAACCGATAGAGAAGATACATCTGGATATATATGACTGAGTCGCAAGGTCATTTCATGTGTCATTTTTGGACCCGTATAGCGGGAAATTAGCTGACACGCCAATGGTATTCCAGTGTCAACGACGCTAAGTAACATGTTGGTGGTAGCACAGATCATTAGCAAAACAAATCTTGTTGCCCATGATCTGTAGAAGCTCGTCCACGATACATCTCTGCGAAGGGCAAAATTGAAGGAAAGCATCACAACCAAGGATCCAATGACCCAGGAATGGTACAACATACCTCTTCATCTGCCATCCAGCTATTTGAAAATTCGTGGCGTTCAGCTAGGCAAACCACAGCGCCGACATTATACTCCTCGATAAGCTAAAACATTTTTACACATTAAAACCGAACATTCACATACATTTTACTTGCGTGAGCTCTTTCAACTAAAATACCTAGCTAAAAACCGACGAACATTTTATCGTCAATGCAAATCGTAAACCATGGCAGCCTTCTAAATTCGACGCCCAAAAATGAAATGCCATACGGATCAAAGTATGATCCAGTAATGATCGGTGAAAATATAGACCTCGCAAAAAAACTCCGGTTTCAGGTTTTGCTCCTGGGCAAACCTGCACAGGCGCTTCTATGGACCCACGCTGCATCACCTACTGCCGCTACTTTAAGAACAAAAGGCTGATTCCGAGTACAAATAACGTGGGTTGAAACTGATGTTTGAAGGTTTTACAGTAGTTTCCTGATTTCCAATAGCTCAATATAGGATGACGGATGACGGCATAAACAAAGTTCGACACTGCGAACAAAATTCCTCATGTTGCGACACTGCGGAGTTAACGTTAAATGTTCACGGTGTTTCGAACTTTCGTACCCCTGAGTCACGATCCTATCGTATAAACAGTTAGAATCACATCCATACCTGTAAATCAATTTCCGAGGATGTATGACACACGCCTACCTACTACATTTTCTGTTTGCGATGTCGTACACAGCTTTAGCTATCAATTTCGCGCGTGTTAACAGTAATTGACACCGTTTGTAGCTAATAAGGTGATTAGACAGTTGCGATGTTTAGTTTTCAAAAATATCTGTATAAATTTGTATCTAAACCATATGCATATAGGCAAAATTATGTCGCACACCGTTCAATATAACTATACAGAAGACACGGTATACTTGACACCATCGAAAAGTGGCAATACCCCTAGCTAATGCAGCGTTTACGTTATACGTCGACAACGTAGAAGTTTTGTCCAAGTACAGCCTACGTAACACCGCTAACAATACAGCAAACCAATTATAGATGGTGTTATGGACACCATCAACATTTATATATGGTGTCGTGGACGCCGTAAACTTCTAGCTAGTGAAAATTAAAGTTTTTGGAAAGATGATTTGTTATTTTTTCTGTTGTGAGGCGTTTATACTGTGCAAGCTTTATACATGCACTTCCCAGGCAAAGCTTTAAACGGGTGGTTTACGAGGTACATTCAATTATGGTAAACAATTTGAAATGTGACACAGCTAATGTTCCCACCTTGTTTGCACAAATATTCAAAAATACGGTGTCGAAGACACAGTGGCGTAATGTACATAGTGTCTGTGACAACATTATTTGTGCTGCATAGTATATCCTTTCCACTACCATGCACTACGGCATATGCGTGATCACACAGCTGTCTAACAGTGAACACAAATCTTCTACATGACGAGCGTTTTATAACGTAGACGCGTATACCTAACTACCTTGAAAAAATTTGCTAACAAAACATGGGATGGCTAAGACACCCTGTTGCCGAGAGTGTGCCTGACACTTTACATGGTACATAGGTTCCAAACGTTGGGGACATTGTAACGTGAACGCCGCATTACGATCAAGACCCTAAATAGGCCACACAATCAATGTGTAATGCGGCGTTCATGTTATAATGTCCCGCTGTATGGAAGTTTTGTCCCCTTGTAGTCGCGACCCTACCGTATAGGCAGTAAGGATGATAGCCAAACTCGAATGAATTTGTGAGAGTACACGGCAAACCCCTACCCACGACATTTTTCTTTACAATGTCGCACACACCGCTATCTACCAATTTGAAGCGAATTAACTGTAACGGACACCGTCTGTAGCTAAGCAGGTTTATTTGTCAACTGTGCTATGTTGTTTTTAAATTCTCGATATTTATATCAAGGCTATATGAACGTTGATGAAATAATGTCGCACACTGTCGATGAAACTGCACGAAGACACGGTGTGCATAACACTGTACAGAAGTGGTAGTACACTTAGCTAGCGAGCTTTGAAAAATTTTGCAAAAAACATGGGGTATCTGAGACACCCTGTTGTCGGCAGTGTGTCTTTCACTGTGTGGTGTACATAGGTTCCAAACGTTGGGAACATTATAATGTGAACGCCTCATAACATGGATTATAAAAATTAAAGATTTGCACGCAGTCATGACGAGTTCAAATGAGTGCGGTAATGCAAGAGTAAACTTAAGATGTGCCCCCAACCATCCTCTTCCAACACCATATACAAAACGTTGTTACGGAACAAAACTCGGATTTCAATAGCCGTATCCAATTTAGACATTTTTCTGTCCCATAACGCCATTAGCGAAAGCAATTCAGCTTCTGTACTTTAACACCAATGTGTTCGCGAACATTCTCAAATTATAATGTATGGAATAAGAAACGGTCTAATTTCTGTTCTTTAACGCAAAAAATGAAATTTGTGTTCAGTGAACAACTACTGAATGGCAATCGCTTTTGTCAAAAGAGGATTGTAAGGGGCGCAGCTTAAGTTTACTCATGCATAACACGAGTTTGAACCAGTTTACGTGATTTCCATCAAACATTTCAATGCACGCCCGCCTACGCTAGTTGTAAATATGATAGTCTGACGTGCGCTCAGCGATCATACGTACGGCTTTACCTACACTAGTAATTCTATCGATATTGCAAAGCGTAGTGAAGCATAGGTAAACCTACGCCTTTTGCGTGCACAGCCAATCAGCTCTCGATAGCAACGTCGATATGATGTGGGAAGTGTGCCATGTTATTACACCCCTAATGGTATGCAAAATACCTCATGAGAGTATATTCATTCGTTCCTGAGATTATATTTAGAAGTAACCGTCCGGTAAGGGCAACACAAGGGGGGTGTGACACCCACCAATTTTGAAGAGCTAGCGATACCCCTGCCGTCCGTACAAACAGACGGGGATAGTCATATCAATAAGCAAATATATGGTTGTCAATAAAAACTGATGTTAAATTTGTTACGTTTCTAGGTGCGACCCGAGAAGTAACAACGGAGTTAGAGCTAGACCTACTGGGCAGGACCTACTAACGTTGAACAGGAGTTAACATCAGCGAGGGGTAGATGGATGTGTTCGAACAAAATCCCTAAATCCACTGTCCCATCAATAAGCAAATACAATGGTTGTCAATAAAAACTGATGTTAAATTTACTACTTTTCTAGGTGCGACTCGAGAAGTAACAACGGAGATAGAGCTAGACCTACTGGGCAGGGCCTACTAACTTTGAACAGGAGTTAACATCAGCGAGGGGCAGATGGATGTGTTCGAACAAAATCCCTAAATCCACTGTCCCATCAATAAGCCAATACAATGGTTGTCAATAAAAACTGATGTTAAATTTACTACTTTTCTAGGTGCGTCTAGAGAAGTAACAACGGAGATAGAGCTAGACCTACTGGGCAGGGCCTACTAACTTTGAACAGGAGTTAACATCAGCGAGGGGCAGATGGATGTGTTCGAACAAAATCCCTAAATCCACTGTCCCATCAATAAGCCAATACAATGGTTGTCAATAAAAACTGATGTTAAATTTACTACTTTTCTAGGTGCGACTCGAGAAGTAACAACGGAGATAGAGCTAGACCTACTGGGCAGGGCCTACTAACGTTGAACAGGAGTTAACATCAGCGAGGGGCAGATGGATGTGTTCGAACAAAATCCCTAAATCCACTGTCCCATCAATAAGCAAATACAATGGTTGTCAATAAAAACTGATGTTAAATTTACTACTTTTCTAGGTGCGACTCGAGAAGTAACAACGGAGATAGAGCTAGACCTACTGGGCAGGGCCTACTAACTTTGAACAGGAGTTAACATCAGCGAGGGGCAGATGGATGTGTTCGAACAAAATCCCTAAATCCACTGTCCCATCAATAAGCAAATACAATGGTTGTCAATAAAAACTGATGTTAAATTTACTACTTTTCTAGGTGCGACTCGAGAAGTAACAACGGAGATAGAGCTAGACCTACTGGGCAGGGCCTACTAACTTTGAACAGGAGTTAACATCAGCGAGGGGCAGATGGATGTGTTCGAACAAAATCCCTAAATCCACTGTCCCATCAATAAGCAAATACAATGGTTGTCAATAAAAACTGATGTTAAATTTACTACTTTTCTAGGTGCGACTCGAGAAGTAACAACGGAGATAGAGCTAGACCTACTGGGCAGGGCCTACTAACTTTGAACAGGAGTTAACATCAGCGAGGGGCAGATGGATGTGTTCGAACAAAATCCCTAAATCCACTGTCCCATCAATAAGCAAATACAATGGTTGTCAATAAAAACTGATGTTAAATTTACTACTTTTCTAGGTGCGACTCGAGAAGTAACAACGGAGATAGAGCTAGACCTACTGGGCAGGGCCTACTAACTTTGAACAGGAGTTAACATCAGCGAGGGGCAGATGGATGTGTTCGAACAAAATCCCTAAATCCACTGTCCCATCAATAAGCAAATACAATGGTTGTCAATAAAAACTGATGTTAAATTTACTACTTTTCTAGGTGCGACTCGAGAAGTAACAACGGAGATAGAGCTAGACCTACTGGGCAGGGCCTACTAACTTTGAACAGGAGTTAACATCAGCGAGGGGCAGATGGATGTGTTCGAACAAAATCCCTAAATCCACTGTCCCATCAATAAGCAAATACAATGGTTGTCAATAAAAACTGATGTTAAATTTACTACTTTTCTAGGTGCGACTCGAGAAGTAACAACGGAGATAGAGCTAGACCTACTGGGCAGGGCCTACTAACGTTGAACAGGAGTTAACATCAGCGAGGGGCAGATGGATGTGTTCGAACAAAATCCCTAAATCCACTGTCCCATCAATAAGCAAATACAATGGTTGTCAATAAAAACTGATGTTAAATTTACTACTTTTCTAGGTGCGACTCGAGAAGTAACAACGGAGATAGAGCTAGACCTACTGGGCAGGGCCTACTAACTTTGAACAGGAGTTAACATCAGCGAGGGGCAGATGGATGTGTTCGAACAAAATCCCTAAATCCACTGTCCCATCAATAAGCAAATACAATGGTTGTCAATAAAAACTGATGTTAAATTTACTACTTTTCTAGGTGCGACTCGAGAAGTAACAACGGAGATAGAGCTAGACCTACTGGGCAGGGCCTACTAACTTTGAACAGGAGTTAACATCAGCGAGGGGTAGATGGATGTGTTCGAACAAAATCCCTAAATCCACTGTCCCATCAATAAGCAAATACAATGGTTGTCAATAAAAACTGATGTTAAATTTACTACTTTTCTAGGTGCGACTCGAGAAGTAACAACGGAGATAGAGCTAGACCTACTGGGCAGGGCCTACTAACGTTGAACAGGAGTTAACATCAGCGAGGGGCAGATGGATGTGTTCGAACAAAATTCCTAAATCCACTGTCCCATTAATATAGGCTCCTGATAGACCCCCGCGACAAACGTACTGTTTTCATCGTGTTCTTGAATGGAATTCCGCCGACGATGACCAAGTCATCGATGATCGTAAAGTGATGGCATGACCATGACTTAGGTAACGCGTCCATCAGTTGGACCGGGCAACGTATTTGGTCCGCGTTAACACCTTTTGAGCTGCTTGCCATCAGTGTTATTGCTAAACAGCCGATTCGAATGGTCTCAGTTTTGAACGATTCATATTATTAATCGATTATATAGCTTAGCTTCGTTTTCTTGTAGAAACTGGATTTGATTGTTAATATACAAATATCGGTGGACAATAAATACATGTAACAAAAATTCTAAATGCTATCAAATTACTGTTTCGAACGTGCCTTAATATCCAAATGACTGCAAAAGGATCCAGGTATTTCACAAACGCAGTAAAGATGCATTACACAAGCAACGTGAGTTGATTTGTACGATTGGCTTACCGTCTCGCTCTGACATCGAGGTCGGTGGAACCCAGCACGAAACTTCTATATTGCACCGGCCCGGCCAAAATTCTTACCTTGGACAAGACACTTAGTCGATTCGCGCTTACTGAGCGCTAGCAACCCTCTGCTCCTCTAGTAACAAGGACAACAGAGCTGGATGTCGTCAGGAGATTGTTTTCTATCTGTAAAGCAACAATGTTTTAATCAGCCTGTCTCGCTGAAACTTGAAATGATCATGATAAAACATTGTTAAAACGAACCCAAGACTATCGAATTGTAGAAAAAAATAGCATATGCTAGCAAACCAGGACAATACAAGCTGTTTGAGCCATGCTGACTATTCGGAAAAGATTAAAGCCAATGCGCAACGATAGGTCCGACCCGATGTCAACTTATCACCGACTTTCTTCGTATTCACTTTCTTAGAAATGAACAGGCCGTTCTGATTTGATATACTGTATTTGTGGTAGCACATCATCCACAAACATAACATATACATTGTACAACTTGAGGGCTTAATTTTCCAACCGGACAGTTTCGCGCCGACTGCAGCGAAAAATGTATACTATATGTTGTGTAAAAATTTACCAATGGTTTTGCAGCAAAAGTTTCAAAATAAACTTCCTGTGCAAAATAAAAAATATACATGATAGGCGTCGATAGGGCCCTCTCTCAAGCCATGTCTGCCCCCTTCGCGCAGTAGAAAAATGCTAGAAAAAATTATAAAAATGCCAAAAATGCGGGGCTCTGCCACCCCTGAGAACCCCCGGCCGTCTAACCCCATCAATGTCGGCGAACCTTCGACGTCTATGATGTATATATATTATGTAGTAATCAATAATACGGACCAATATGTTAACAAACATTGAAAGCTAGCTACCTGAATTTCGCGGCTACAGACAACACATTTTTGTTAAAGCCAAATTGGATCTCACTTTATATCCTAACCCATACGTCTTTCGTCAAGCGCCGAAAAACTTTATAGATTGTTGAAGCAGTTGTTTAGCTAGTTCCACAGCTCCAGACATATTGGTAATAGCAAGAGTAAACACATAAAACAATATTGAAAATCAGCTTTTGAACGAGTGCTGAAGGCATTGTGTTACACTAAAAACTCTTATAGAAGGTGAAATGAATTGGTTGATCATTTCTTCGTGATCAAGCCTCGTCTTCGGGTAAAAGAATTTATATATGTCTCAAAACCTTTGGAGATCACTGTTTAATATGGTTCTCATGATTTTCAAATGCCGCAAAATCTTGCTCTTGATAAATCACCGATCAGCCTGAACTTAAATTCACTTCTGATCAGTCACCATCTCGTCCAACACATGTCCACTCTTTAAAACATGGTAAACAGAACAACAAATCCAGGAAATCTTCAAATTTATTTGAAATAGTTATTTACAATTCACGGTACGCGAAGATTTACACAAGTTTTAGAGTAAGCACACGATTTTCGAAAACACCTTTTGATATTAAACGCATCAATTAAGGAACCGGCACAAATTTAGAGTAATATTGCTTGGCTACAGTTTGAGATAAAAGAAGAAAAGTACACCTTATCTATATATGCTGATAACTGTGCAAACTTTTTCCTAAATCGGAATGTATTTGATGTTATGCATGAGTAAACTTAAGCTGCACCCTTTATATACAATCCTCTTTGTACAAAAGCGATTACCATTCAGTTGTTCACTGAACACAAATTTCATTTTTTGCGTTAAAGAACAGAAATTAGACCGTTTCGTATTCCATACATTATAATTTGAAAATGTTCGCGAACACATTGGTGTGAAAGTACAGGGGTCGAATTGCATTCGCTAATGGCGTTATGGGACAGAAAAAAGTCTAAATTGGATACGGCTATTGAAATCCGAGTTTTGTTCGCTAACAACGTTTTGTATATGGTGTCAGAAGAGGATGTTTGGGGGCACATCTTAAGTTTACTTTTGCATTAAAATATAACAAATATTTATTCCTTTACTCCTCGCATTTCATCATTTTTAACTACTAACGCAGTAACTGCATTAAGGAACAAAACAACATATATAAGTTCCACACTAGTAATAAATACAGCCACTGGAGTGTTCGAAGTCCACGTAGAACAAAATGGTGCAACGTATTGTGACTAAAGGAGTGTTCACACGTTCAAACTTTTTTCTCAAATTTTGATCAAAATTTGAACGTGATTTTGAAATTAAAATAGCGACGTTTCAAAATTAGAGCTCAAATTTTGAAGGTGATTTTGAAATTATAATAGCGACGTTTCAAAATTTGAGCTCGAACTTTTTCACGCCATGTATCTCATCGATAATTGGCTAAAGGCATATTGTTGAAAAGTTTAAGCAGTGTTCACACGTTCAAACTTACCAAAAATACAAAAACGATGTTTTCAAATTTTGATCAAAATTTGAGCAAAAAGTTGAGCGCATGAACACGAATTAAGATTGTGGTGCAAACAATAACTGACTTCATCCCAATAAAATGTCTCGAAACACTAGTGCCAGTGTCACGTAAAACTAAAGTAAACGTTGCCTCAACTGCCCATGCTATTACGTTAAGACGCTTAAGGCGTGTTCACACGCTCAAACTTTTTGCACAAAGTTTGACGGTTATTTTTAAAAGAAAATAGCGATGTTTCACAATCTGTGATTAAAATTTGGGCTAACACTTCTTCAGGCAATATATATCGTCGATAATTGGCTAAAGGAATGTCCTTGAAAAGTTTGAACAGCGTTTACACGTTTAAACTTACCAAAAACGCAAAAAAGATGCAAATTTTAAGTTAAAATTTTGACTAAAATCTAAGTAAAAAGTTTGAACAAGCCTTTAGTGTCCATGCAACACTCGAATACGTTAATAATGTTTATTTAACGCTAGTTTTAAGCAAGCTGACACAAATTTACAGTTTATGTAAGGACACATTATTCAGTACAAAATGACCATATAATAGCGAGTGAAATAAACTGTTAAGCTTTCAGTTTGGCATGTGATTGAAAGCAGAGTTGCAGCAACCCGATAGCAGGAATATTTGACAGCTTTCACCAAATTCCATCTTGAATTAGTCTGGCTACGGCATTTCAAAAATGAAATGTATGATACAAAAACAATTATTGCATTTAGTCAAACAGCAAAACATCATAAGTAGGATTAGCTAAGTTACCAGCGCCGTGTTGCATCAGTGTCTCAATTCGATCCAATTCTAAATGTTGACCAGCTGAACAAGCATTAGTAATCGAGTTTTCGTCGGTTTTAAATTTGCAGTAACAACAGTAGAATATGCTAGCTTATAGAACCATCTATTATTGCATGACGTCCGTGCAATGACCATCAGCTGATTTGTTCAATTGGCAGTGTTCTTCCAAAAATCGCCTCCCGCCTAAAGTTTAAGTCTACCCAAAGAGAAACTTAGGCTTAGGCTCACACCGGCAGATTACAGGAAAGACCCAATTGGCAGCTATAATTCTTCCGATTCCGTCTGCTCCGACGAAGAAGTAACTCGTTTCTTGTTTCGAACCATATCGCCATACTCGCGCAGTGCGGCCCATTGGACGGGCGTAATGAGGACTTGGCGTCTTTGTCCTTTCAGATATTTGACTGCGTCTTCCGGCAACCATCCGTGCTTCTGGAATACGTATGTAAACCTAATTGCTTAGCTGTCGTCGAGTAATTATGTCAAAATCATTAGAATCTTAACCCTACTCGCCCAGAAGGCTTCGCGTCCCCCTATATTCAAGGCGCGCGAAAAATTTTACCTTAAATAGGCCAAAATT
The DNA here is from genome assembly GCA_030248225.1 of Trileptium ribeirensis. Classification (NCBI taxonomy): domain Eukaryota; kingdom Metazoa; phylum Nematoda; class Enoplea; order Enoplida; family Thoracostomopsidae; genus Trileptium; species Trileptium ribeirensis. Next base: position 3,957 of record JASANE010028980.1, on the reverse strand, counting down.
GAAAAAATTTGGGGCTAAAATTGGCAAAAAATAGGGAAAATTAGGAAAAATTTACAGCAAAATTGGGAAAATTTTGAGTTCCTAAACGTTCTGAAAAATATACCCCGCCGAGGCCTTGTACGCCCCATCATCCTAAGCCGACGAATATTGGGACACGTATGCCATAGATGTATCCCATTGGCACAGATTTAGCAAAACCCTATTGAAAATTTTAGACAAATAGGCTTACCTACTCGCAATTTAGCCTTTCAAACAGATTTAGACATAAGAATGTTTGCAGATCAGTCACTGCTAATCAGCAGATCCAGATCACAAATGCTCGCGCCGCAGAAATCGCTAGTAAAAATCACAATTTTTACTCAGAGAAATTTGTAGTCATAGACAGAAGTGCGGATACAGTTCAACGCCTTGTCTCAGTAAGTGATAGACACCGGACGTTCTTTGATTGTAGGGCTATTTTGACAAAAGAATAGAATTTAAATCAAAAGCCGATAGTAAATATAATCAATTTTCAGCTAAAAAGGCAAAATCTTTAGCTATTTCAACTTGACTATAGTTTCTGTTTTTACTCACGGCACTATCAGAACTGGAAGACCCATATCTTCTCATCTAAAACTTTGCATTCAATATATGTGTCGTGAGTTGGAGAAGACGATTCGAAGCAGATTTTTGCTGAAGCAATGCTTTGGTAAAGCCAACGGTAGATTAACCTTGGTAATCCAAATACAGAAATTCCTTGCTATAAGGATCCTCAGAGATACGACAAAATTTTCTTCAAGAAAATGAAGCGCTGTTTATCCCGAAAAAATTTGGAGAAGCGCAAGCGTTAAGGCGTTTTGACATAGCATCCAATCGATTTGGATATGTATTGAGACAGCATCCAACAGCAGTGCCTGCTCGATTCTTGAAAACAGCGCCAAATATTTTTTACAAAATTCAGCCCCATCTGAACAAAATGTTGCTCCCAAATATTTTGTAAAATTTGGCAGAGTTTGTCTTATTAATTCGTATCAGTTTGACGAAATTGTACAGACGTTTCCGATATAATAAAAATAAATAAATAAAATAAATAATATAATAAAAATATACAAGTCAAATATTTTTTGAAATCAATCCGTCTTAAGTAAACTAAACTATTTCTTAGATGCTTATAAGAAAATGAGGCTTATTTTAAACCCGATTAGAAACTGTAGTTTGAAACACATTTTGTATGAAAATGTATGATGACACTTTGTCCGGCAAACTTGTTTAAGCATAGTATGAAACCATGCCTGAACTTCAATATTTCACCTGTCATTTTTGTTTAAATTTTCGTCAAGAAAATTTGGTATTAAACAATGCTTTTACATTTCAGCTAAGTTTACCCTACTGAGCTGAGAACAAAATTGTCTTAATCAAAGTTTCGTTTTAGCTTAAAATACAATTTAGTCTAGCTGAATCAGAGGAGCAACTGGCGATTTGGCCGGATTCCGCCTAAAAGCAAATTTACTGAGACAAACTTTTTTTGATTTTCGGTGTTCTCTCAACAAAATTATCTACAAACATACATCCATCAAATAACACGCGACAACGGTTGCACTCCGCGTGCGACCAGCCTTGCAATGAACGTAAACGCGTTGATTTGTAGCCTCGAAAAGGTGTATAAATTCAATAGCGCGAACGATATCTTCAATCGAGGGAGCAGCCGAGAAATCCCGAGTTGGAATCCAGCAATACTCGTCCACACCGGATGCCTGCCAATCCTGAAAAAGGCCGTCACAAAGTGCGATAGTAGAAATGCTGAAAGCTATCATTTAAAAATCAGTTACTAAATTATACGTATTTACCAAGCAGTTTTCGTGGACCAAAAAAATTTCCAAAACTCATGACCACTTACCCTGAAATAAATTAACAAAATTAGAACTGCAAAACGTAATTAATAACCATCGTGGGCGGCACACAAGACATTAAACGCCAGCGGTCTGGTTTCGAGATATTGCTTTAAAGTAAGCCTATCATTTTCCTGATAACCCAGCTTGATCCCGTACCCAACCTGATCCTCAGTGTACAGCTTAGCATAACCCGACCAGAGCTTTCCGTTCGAGAGGAATCTATCGTTATTTATTTATGCGGTGCCTGCAGGATATGTGGAAACGCAACCCACGATACTACTGCATTCTGCCGTTGCCAGAATTCCTGCCGCCCACATAAACTAAGAAATGCAATACTAACCGCAATATTTTAGAGCGCTAATTTTTCAAAAATCATGGCTGTTTACCGGTCTCAAGGATCACTTCGAAAAGCTAACATCTGAACTCAAGTCGAAAATGCGCAACCGTCGACATTATTTTTTTGCAGAAAACACTGGTGTCTTTAGTAGGTTTCCATTAGCACAGTTCTGGGCACGCCCGACTAATCAGAGCTCTCAAAATTACTGAGCTAAACATGAATAATCATAATTTAGAATAAAGCGAAAAACATGCCTTAACATCGAAGGAAATAGTTAAAAAATTGTAAAATCCCATAGAACTTTCGGATAGTGACCACCACCAGCAAATTTACAATTTAGCTAAATAAACTTTTTGGTATCTGCTAAAAAATAAAGTCTGTGATACATTTCCAAATTTGTGGTTTTCTAGCTTCAGTTCCGCTGAAAGAAATCACAGCCAGTCCTCAACATCTAACAAGGCTTACTTCTCGCTTCGCAATCCAGGTGTTCGACATTTCATGAGCTTCGATAAGGCAAACAACACCGCCGACGTTGTACTTACGAATGAGCTGAAACTATGTAAATCTGAGCGGTTTACGGCTTCATCAAACTAAGACTAACTTTCGCCTCCCTCGAAAACAACTCGGGTCCTCAGGGCATGAAGGGGCTTAACTTGAAATAAGACACCTTATCCTTGGATTGCAAGGCGCGCCGCTAACCTAAATCCAATGATCTGTCTGCATGCTGTATATGGAGTACCAAATTAGCGAAACTGCAAAATAGGCAAAGTTCAGCAATTGATTGGAAATTCAACAGAAATTGATTACCTGTGCGGCAACCACTGTACTAATGTGCGCAGCGATATTAAGGAAAAATTCATGCCAGAATTGCTTCTTAGAACCAATTCTACTCCAAATAATTTCTATGTAGAAACCATTTAACCACAGCTGGACAGAACCGATTTCTAGTTTTCTGCTATCTATTCTATCTAGACTCGGTTCTAGCCAAAGAATGCTACTGGAATTAAATCGGCTACAATAAATTGGGTTAATTAAGACTGGTTATGAGTCTAAAAAATCCTGATATCAGGATTACTTCTACATTTTGACTCTGCTCAAATATTGGTGCCAAAACGAGTAAATCTGGTCCATTATTGTAGGTTGTACAAATGATGAAAAGAAAAAGTTTTAATTTTGGTTTTATAAAGTTCTTCGTTAGAATATATGTTTATATAATATTGTGTTTGTTCTTATGAAATCGGACAGACGGATCTGAGCTAATTTTACATAGAATTACTCAAAGAAGAATTTGCTGTTCGTGTAAATATTTTATTCTGTCAATATTGTTTATATCTACGTATAGTCTAGTGCATTTGCGGATGTCATTTATATCAGTACTGTGATTTTGATCGTAACTGTAACAACGCCATATTACGGTTGCTGGAATTGGTACCACGTTTCCAGTGGCCACAAGTACACGTTGGGTAGCACATATCGATATACCCAACATTTTGGTGAGCTCGAATCTCTCCTTCTGCAATGCTCATATACCTATACCACGACTACAAATGGACAATACGCAGTGACCAATTTTTCAAAGTCAACAATGGGCAATTCGACTACGGCTGACATTTCAAATGACGAAAATGCCGTACGATTGAAAAGGTGTTTACCAGCCTTAGAATGGTTCAACAATGGTCTACCGAAGATGCGACGGTCAACCACTTGCTGGATGTTGGCCGCATGTTTTGCACTCATGTGGTTCGTGTT
>JASANE010028979.1:0-15919 GCA_030248225.1 Trileptium ribeirensis | reverse complement strand
AGGGAGAGTGCAAATGTCGCAATTGGTGTGAAAAAGAGTAGTGTCTCAATCGGTATCAAACGAGTTATGGGAAATGGGTTGACAGTCGTTTCGCTTATATTTGTTATACGAACTATAAATATACACGCGCACGAACACCAATATCGGTTGACCTCGGATCCAATTGATTTTTGCGCAAACAGCAAGTCAACCGTTGCCGGTGCCCAAATGCATTGGTATAAATTAGCATGAAGCTGTCGGAAATTCGTTTCATTTGTCATATCGATTCCTAGTCCATTTATTGATTCGCGCAGTCTGAAACAATATAACAGCAGCAGCAAAGTCATCTAACGAATCGTTCGATATCGCGAATTAGCGTTACTCCGCAGCACTGCTCCCTTTTAAGGCATATTTCGTCATTTTCAATCAATTAGTACATTAATTTGTTAAATCAGAAATGATGCAAGTTAACCAGGTTGCTGAAAACGATGACACGATTCATTTGAATATATTGTATGACTATATGCTTTTTTGGTATGGCACTATGTTTTCTGGGTTCTGGGAGCCCTTCTTGTAACCATGCATGCTTCGTGTATTTCAGAACAATGCTATAACATATTAAACTTGTTGTTATGATGATTTCGTGGTCGCAAAATATGATGAAGTGATCTATTTGACCGTATACGTGACCGATATACCCGTTTTGGTATTCAACTTTATCACAAGTGACACCGTTTTGTGAGATTTTCTGTGCAGGATTTCGTGAGTTTTCAATGTAAATGCTGCGATTTGTTACATATGCGAACATAACGAGTTTCGAGGTTGCTGAAAATGATGTGGTGATTCGTTAAATAGTGTCTGTGATTATAAACATCGGTCGTTCGCGGTCATATAGCTCGCCGTGCACTTGTGGGTTGATCAGCCTTTTAGAGTAAACGCATTATTTACTTAAATATGACTAGACGACGAATTATTGTACGTTGGTAATTGGAGAGAACATCGTAAAAGATTTTGTAGTCTGGTGTAATGCATTAGTTGTACTCACAGCACATAACGGCTCGTGGCCCGTAGTGGTAGTTCAAAGGTTTCGCGCCTATTAACGGCCGGAAATTGTTACGCTGGCGGACGGCATTTGTGGCAGCTACAGGCTCGGCGGGAAATTGTTAACGGCCATCCGTTACCGGTGGAAAATTGTCGACGGCCGATATCTTCGGCCATCCGGCCGACAGCCAAAGTGACCGGCCAGGGGTTATCATGGGAGTTGTACAGCATAATCTCAAATGGCCAAATTCGTAGAGTTCGTGTTGTCTTTGGGAGAGCTTGAGCTGAATCTTATTGGGGCCTCGCCAACACAAAACTAAATGCACGGTTAGATTCAGTTATTCCTCGAATAAAAAATTTTCGAAAATCAGTTAATACAGCAAACCAAAACGCAGACACATAAAAACAAATGTTTGCGCGGATCACGGTTATTTGATGAAATTCCGCTCGCTTCTCTCGTTCCACTTACAGTGTGGAAACATTGTTGCATACACGTAGCTCGACATTTTTAAACAGGGGCATTAGCCGTCACCAGACAGTCGTAGGATTATTGTGTTTCTTGATTGCAACGTATGCTACATTTGGCTAATGTTACCTTTAGGGGCCGGACGTTAATATAACGTTAGAGAAATAAGCAGGTTTACTGCGAGAGGTTCGGGGGCGTTAGCCGCTTGACTTTGGCTCGTTTACGATAAGTTGTGTGGAAGCTGGCTTAGTCTTGTTCCTCTAGGATCAGTGGATAATGCTATAGCACGAGCTGGCTCTACGTTTTTCCTTGCAGCCGTATCTAGTTCTCTGAATAATCTGTCTAGTCTAGGCTAGCAATATAGAACAGACTATAGCGTCTTGTCGGACTGATTTATGCGATAAATGTTTTGATTCACACTATAACGACAGGAATTAAAATTTTTACAGTTTCCGAACAGAGATATTAAAATTTTGGTAGTGACGTATCGGGGTAAACTTCAAATTTTAGGCCAATGCAAATCTTAGCACATGCCAAGGTCAAATTCAAATTTTGGCTTGTATTTTAGCCATTGTCACGGCAGAAAGTATCGAATAAAATTCATAGTCACTTAGGAGGATAAGGAGTGTAAAAGAATCTTTGACCGGATTGAACAGGCGAACCTGAACGGAACTCGACTACTTCTCCCCATTTCCCTATTGGAAATTCAAAATTCCTACCGTCCGGGAATAGGAGGCCTTTGACGATTTAAGGGGGTCGGGAAGTGATCAAAATCAAGACTATCAATTTTACCTGGTTCAAGCAAACCATAGCTTAATGGTCGCGAAAGTAAACTGAAATCAATGGGTTACGGTAGTTTCCGATTATTCGGAAACAACGGACCTCGGGCCTGTTTGTCGGCCCGTAACCGTCCAACGGTTGGTATTTCCCGAAAATGCCCCGAGTACTTTTCGGTAGAGAATTTTCAGGGCTCTCGAACGAGCTCGAAACATCGCAAATCGCTGGAGGATTTCCCGAGATATTCTAGGGACAAACAGGTGAACATTCAATTAACAGCCAACACTTACGTTAGGTTTGGCTGGTGACCATGGTTCCGCGAAGATATGACCTAAATATATATGTGGACATATAGCGATATATATATGTGTGTACATGTGTGCTACTTGATTTTCCCGTCCCGATATTTCTATTTTTCCGCCCCGCCGGACAGATCTTCCATTGTTATAGCATCTTGAACGCTCCAAAATGGCTTAACCAACGCCCTAGCAACTGGTCTTTCTTTTCACCGTCGAATCATCGATTGAAAGTATGCGTGTTTCTAGGTAGCTTACTCAGTCAGACATCTAACGAGACCGGGCGGGTCTCGCCCTGACCTGTCAATCCGCTGTTGTATGGACTGTTTTCTCTGTTTCCAATGCGTCACGAAAATTGGACATAAAATTCCGTCCGTTTACACCAACTCCGTACCTGACCCCTTACCCTAAATGCGCCCATGCGACCCCTCATTCTACTCGCCTGCTTTTGGCCAACCTAACGATATACGGCGGGTCTCTACCCGACTCCTCGCTCGCTCGCTATAACCCGTTAAAGTGCCCCCGATTCGGCACACCGACTGAAGGTGGGTACAAACCAACCGAAAATTTATCCCTAACTCGAAAGTGTGTAAATCGCCCCTCATTGTGTTCACCACGTCTAGACATGTCCAAAGATGCCCGGCGGGTCTACGTCAGTTGCCCCGTTAACCAGGGACGGCCGACAAAAGCGCCCCACCACCATAGGCACTCCCTATCTGTAATGATTTTAGTGTCCCTCTAACCGCTGCCGTTAAGACAGAGAAATCACCCTCGTTTGAATCGCCTTTTCAAGGCGAGTTCAACGATGCCCGGCGGGTGTCGCTCCGCCCAACCGTTAGCGCGGGAAAGTCCGCTGAATTCCTGAATACTTATATATGTCGGAACCCAAAATTGGGTCCCGACCCACCACTACGTCTACCCCCTCGTGTTTGGTATCGTTCGGCCCCGTTCTTCGTCCTGGGACCGAATTTCACCCCGACATTTCGAAAATCCCTCAGGAACCCCCTGTCCCGCCTCCCTTCCCGTGCCCCTTCTTTTCCGCTTCTTCTTTTCCTTTTCTCTCTCTCTAACCGACTTCTTTGGTCGGTTGTCGCTGCTGTTGTCGTCGCTGTGGCTGTGTTGTGTTTGTCGTTGTTGTGGTTGCTGTGTGGTTGTGTAGTTGTTGCTGTTGTTCTGCGTGTTTCAGGTGTGAACTTGAGCGACCTTTCTGTCGCTCAGGTCGCCTGTGTGTCTCATGTGTAGTGTGTCTGTGTGTTCATGAGTATTGTATATATGTATGTGTGTGTTTATGTAGTTAGAGATATATATGTATATATGTATATATAGTATATAAGGACATGACAAAAAACAGGACGAACGAGGACAAGACGTACAAAATTCTACTAAATTTATAAGTTTTAAGGACGGACTGGATGTATATGACTAGGAAAGACGGGGGCATGTTTAGGGCCGTCCCGTGGGCTCCGGGAGTTCCTGAATAGGAGCCCCGATAGCTCAGAGGATACGTAGGAATATGCTGCGCCCTAGACCGCGAAATAAGCTCATTCCCACCTACGGTTCCCCCTTCGGGACGTCTAAAGACGTCCTGGCGGGATATTTGAAAAGCCATCAGCTAGGAATGTTAGGAATGTTTGGCTTTATCTTGTAAGCTGACATGTAAACGTGCAATGTTTGCACGTTTACCCATGGATGTGGCAGTGAAATTTGGCCCCAGATGGACTCTTAATAAGCTTAATTAGGTGATGGATGGGGAAGCGAACTCGCTAAATAGCTGGAATTTGACCTTAAATCGACGAGTTAGCTGGTGGGAATTTGATGAATGGGGACAAAAAGACCAATCTGTCCTGAAATGAGGACAGATTTCCAGCTTAATCCGAGTATTTTGTATGGAGAAGAAGATTCAAAATTTAGAATTTGACGGGTGACCCAACCATTTTGTAGAACAGTTGGGGGGATAATGGGTAATTTAGGATTAGGTAAGAGGTTTAAGAGATCTGAGTGATGATCTCTAGATAGATTTCTGACGTAAATTCAAAAGTAAAGATGAACGAGGTTCACGATCTCGTTGGAATTTGGGTTATAATTCACAGATGGTCGACCTCCGAGTATTCCGAGGGTTCAAATTTGATGTCGGCGATTTCGATTGAAGCCGACTCTCTCTAAAGGGGACCCAGGGTTTACGATAGCTGTCAAAAATAAAATCTTGGGAATTTTTCGATTGGGCGCCCGGGTTTGAACTCAAAAAGTGGGCGTCAAAAGATCGTCGCCGATTGGATGGCGACAAAGTCGCTATCCCCCAATATAGCTGAAAATTTTGAGGCGACGACTACCGCGTCGTCTCTTGGAATCAGTTCGACTTCGACAGCGCGGAGTTCGGTCGACTTTACTGACCGGCTCCGACGCAGTATTTTTAATTATTTTCTACGTTTGTTCGATTGCTTTCCCGTGTTCTGAGTTTTCGCGTTTGGATTGGAGACGACATCCGGAGGACCGCGCAGACTTCCTAGGTCTCGCGAAGGGGGTTTGGCTTTTGCCACCCCGGATCAAAGACTGTAAGTGAACTTGAGTAGGACAGCCTGAAACATGGGGGTTTACTTTCTCCGGATGTAACAGAGACGATCCATCGGTTTAAAATTTTGGTCGACGTTGTTAAGGCTCTTGCCCCATAGGCTAGTTTCACTTCAGTCGCTGCCCGCTCTTCCCCTACAACTGAGAGCTCTTGTTTTCACGAATCCTTTGACAAACCTCCGTGTGTCGAGTTCCGTTTTAGGCGTTGTGGGCCATGGCACGGGATGGTGATGAAATGTAGGCACCAAGGTCGAAGTCCTTCTGATTCCCCGTGGTCATAGGTAAGGCAAATCAAAATGGACGCTCCTCGTCCATGTTTTACATGATCAGTTGCTCTTGAGTTAGGGTAGTTGAATTTTTCCTGAGCTGACCACGGTAAAATTTCACCCCGAAACCATAAGGATTTGCTTACCTGCCTGTTTCTGATTATGGTTATGGTTTACAAATTTGTAGCTTAGTGGACTGTTCGACACTCATGCCGCTGCTTGAGTTCGGACTGACTTTGCAGATAGGGACAGGGGACTAGCCTCTGTCAGGCTTTAGGAAGCCCCAAAATTTCGTTTATCACTTTGAGCTAAATAAATTTGGGGAATATAAAAGACTATGCAAATTCTAAGTGATTTCAGCTTGAGCATAAGGTATTGGCACTCCACAAGGAGCAACGTTTTACTTGTCATTGACGGATCTACGGTTTGCTGTTAAGTTGTGAGAACGAGCGTTTTATGCACTACCAAAGGTTGAAAGAGCTTCGCGTAGGGTAGACTAGACTGCTCGAGATTCCGGCCGCCCCGTACAACCCCGCCTGTCAGTAACTTGGTATATTGACGGCGATAAATTACTTTCTTCTGAAAACCCTCTAGCCAAACTATTGAAATCACCAAGGATCACTCTCGCACGCGTACGTGGTTAAGCTCGGTAGTAATATCGTGGAAAAGCAATTTCCACTAAGATGAACTGACGACCTAATCGGTTACCGCTCCCGGTTACAGTTAACCCGTTGGAGGTACGCTACGGTACCCCGTGCTAAAAATAAAATCGCAATCCCCGAACTTAAATAAAAGACAAAATCGCGACCTCTCGCGAATCGTTTTGACCCCAAACCGAGTAAGTGCAAAATCCCGTTTTCTTTTTGGAGCGACTTGATCGCTGAGTTTAGGTATTTTTCTGATTTTTCTCTGGTTGCCCGTTAGGCTATTTACTATGTATTCCCTTGCTTTGATTTTTGCCGTTTCTCTCTCTCCTTTTTCATTTTCCCGTTTTAAGTTTCGATCCTGCACGGGAAAATTAAGCTCGCTGCAGAAATTTCAGTATTGACCACTCGACCACCGAGGTCTGACAAATTTCAGTAAAATTTTAGTGATGAATCGACTGCACAGTTTCGATCCTGCAGTCGAGACACTGTACAACTGCAATGTGTACAGTGCAATAAGGCTGTAGGATGAGCGATAGAGAGAGAGAGCACAGAAAGGAGAACAACGACAAAGGAAACAAAGGAAAAGAAAAGAAAGAAACCAACCAAAGAAACAACCAACCAAAAAGGGATGCAAGCGCTTCCACGGACGGAATATCCGCGCCCTCTTGCCCGGCCGAGTCGCAGTAACAAATCGGCAGGCCTAGCCAGCCCCACCTAGGATTCTACCGAAATTACTGAGAGTGGGAACAAATTCCTAGAGCGCCCGGAACCCCATATTCGGTACTAAACGCAACCCAGAGTGCAAACCTAACCGAGACAATGGAATAGGCATGATAACCCGCTCTAGAACTGTTAGAGTAGCGACATTAGACGCCTAGAAGACTGTTAACGACGGCCGTTGCCTGTATACGCGCTTGGTTAGATCGTCGAAATGTTATCAGGGACAACTCTTCAAAGTAAACCAAACGGCATCCCGGACACGTATTGCATATTTTAGCCGTTACTCTATCACCGAGATCGACCCCCACCGGTATAGGCTAACCATTCGCTAACTCTAAGGACTCGGGATAATCAAACTCCCAGCTGTTCTACCGAAATTACTGAGACAACGGCCATTAGGAATTGGAGTGAAACCTGGCCTGAGGACCAAACGCTATGAGAGACTCGATAAGGCTGATAGGCAGTATTTACTGGGCTAGGACGGTACATCTAACGAAGTTTCATCGCCGGACTTCCATATAGAGGCACCCCGCTCGGGGTGTGGCGATCAGCCCCGGCTCGTTTGTGCTATCAGTAATCATTGGGCTTTAACCGTATAATGACTTGTACAATAGCTACTTTTATTAATGCACGATGTTTCAACTTGTATCGTAAGTCCATGCTCTTCCTTGTACCCCGATTCATGCCCCTTCGACTAACGTCACATGGTGAATGAAGCGAGCTCTCTCCTTTCTCCAGCACGGCCCTCTAAATGCGTATAACGCTGCGCGTTATCGAGAGCGAATTTCGAAGCATGCTAGAACACGTATTCCGAGCTATAGCTGACTCCGCTAACGCCCTGTATTGGACGTCTCGGGTATAGATTTTGGTCCGGTATTTCCGGGAACGCGTTCGCTCGCACCGCCTCGCTCCCCGACTAGACGCGGACAAGGGAATGAACGGGTACAACCGCCTCAAAGTTTTCGTTTGTATAACGCTTCAATTGCCCGTATTTTGATCTGTATCGTACATATCTTAAAATAAAATCTTAAAAATCATTCAATGTGTCTCGCGTTGTTCATGTTCAGGCGTAATAAGTACGTCCAGACGGACGGGCCAACCCCGCGTGCCACGGCTTGCCGAAGGGAATATTCCAAGCCCTGACACGTGCGGTTCGCCCCGAACGTCTGTATGCTTAAATAATAGAATTATTGCGCGAATGGTTCACCGACCGAATTACCAAACTCGCTCGTGTAATAGTTACACTCGCGCCAGAGATAAAATTAACTAAGACAACTTTATCACTCGCTAATCAGACAGTTAGGTTATCACATGACAAAATAGATAGTCCGACGTTAAACGTTACAGGGCGTGTCGGAACCCTGTGGGGCCACTTGGCTACAACGGATCAAGTGTTCGGCTGAGGATAAACTAAGTGAAACTCAAAATTTATCTTGCAACAAACCAACCTCATCACGCATTTTACTTTAGGTTACGCTAGACTAAACAACTTCCTTTAGATTAGGACAGGGAATATCGGTTTGACATTATGACCTGTGAGCAGGTTTCGGTGTCAACCTCCCTGGGGGACCTCAACAATCATACCAAGATACTAGACACGTGCGCAACCAATCGGGCGGGGTCCGAACACACCACGTGAAGCGCGCCTGCGGCCTGCTAAGCTCCATAACTTCTTGGGTCTGACCAAGAAAAGTGGCTAAATCGGAAAACTTAGGGTCCACCCTTGAGGTTATGATAGCCGGGGTCGTAAGGGCATTGTGTTAGGAAGTTGCGCCATGCAGCTGCGTCACCGTTATTACATCGTTGGGGGCCACGCCGTGAGGCGTCCATTATTTTGTTCGACCCCACGATGCGAGTTTAAAATTTTCGGCTAAACCACACGCTGTGAGGCGTTGCTTGAGGCACTCACTTTACCTAGTGCTAGTAAGTACCCTCATCGATTGTAGGAATTTCAAAATTTTTACAGACCCATCACATAGGTTCCATTTCTATTTTTACGTGGACCTCTCGTACAATGGATATTTTGACACGCGGTAGTCACTGGGAATTGTTCCATGTGCTCGAATATGCCTTTGTACATATGCTTGCCTTGTACGTGCATGAAATGTCTTATTTTGAGCCCCTGGTTGATAGCTCCTGGGACAGTCAGTCGCTCGCCGCGTTGCCTTCTAGAGCCTTGTTCTCGCGGCTTTGGCGGTTGAGCCTGCCTGGTATGTATGCCGTGATGGGCACTGTTTTCAGGATTTTGTGTTAACAAACTGATTTGTTGTTAATTAACTAACTAAACACTTAACTCGCTATTCCTGATACGTATACTGACTAATTTTCGTCATATTTGTCGTCATCGACAGAGCGTTATTGACTATTATTGGACTACCTGCGTATATTAGCCGCTTCGTCGACGGATTACATTGGGACTTAATTGGCGATTCGAGTCTAACTTTAGTTGACTGATCATCCGCTGGACCTTTATCTCACCATCCAATTTCTGTTATTCTACACAGGAACTCTTCGACAGAGTGACTATTTAACTCTTCGCTATTATTATTTGCCATCGCTTGGATTCGCTGCGGCTTACGTACCTACGGACGTTGTATAGCTCCTACCTCGGCAACCTTTGCCTGCTTACGACTGTATACCTCGGTCTGGCTCTTCGTCACCGCCAACGAACGCGTGGCTCGTACGTTATCGAATTGTCGGTGAGCATTTTTGTTGAGCGACGCTATTGCCGGAACATTGCCTTGGTATGAACGGACATTTGCTGCTGGACAGTGTAAATTTTTGTTTATTCCTTTGCTTGATATTTTAGTACTTATCTTTATACAGTTTTACCGTTTGCGTTATTCTGTTTTGAGCATACCGTATAGCGTGTTTATCTGTTGTCTAACTAATATTCACAAGAGTGGTTCTGGTTCTTGGTGCCGATAGCCCGAGTTGCTATTTGCACGATCGCTTTGTCTTTTGCTATAACTATCGTAAAGCTTCGCGGACCGTTGAGCCCTGCTGGCGATAAGGGTACGTTAGTGGGTTTCACCAGCTAATCGACTTGCGAGTTCTCGTGGTTGGAATATCGAAGGAGATCTAATACTCTAGGGACATTTGTGTGACACGGTAGAACTGATAGAACGGGAATAATCAACTTAAGTAGGCGACTTAGCCACAGCTACCGATTAGAAATCACATAGTTTCTTCTTTTTGCAAGCCCATCTAATTAGCACCGGACAACATCGTGTATCGATGGACCCAACGTTAATCATAATGGGGATTTACAAAACGGCGACTTTTTCGGCTTGACTGACGGACATATGGAGGACAACATACACCCCAGGTCCCGACGTGCCGCCGGCACCGGTGAGCGACCGCTCACGCCCCCGCCTCGAGCCCCGGGACAATCGCGTCGAGGAGAATCATCCGAGTCGCGTGGACTGGATACGAATACGGTTAACGCTATCCTGCACCACCTGACTACCAAACCGGCTGGTTCTCCAATGATCCCATTACGAGACATGCCGACTTTTGATGGGAAACCGGGAGGCCAATATTTCGAGGATTGGGATCGGATGTATAATCGTCTCGCCAACGCCAATGGTTGGGACGATCGTCGAAAATTAATTTGCGTACCAGCTCTCTTGCGTGGACCGGCAAGGGAGGCCTTCGAGGGCCTTCCACCGGGGAAGCGCCAAATTTTTCTGGGATTATTCGCTAACTTACGCTCTTTGTTCTCATCGTCGCGCCGCCCTGAGAAATCATTTTCATGACTGTGTACCCGACAACAGGCAGCAAACAAACCATTCGCGATGTACGGTTTAGAGTTGCAAAAGTTGTGTGATCGCGCTTTCCCGACATGGAAGATGAGCAACGGGATACGATGCTTCGCATGTTTTTCCAACGAGGTTTACGACCTGAGATGCGTAGGCAGGTTCTCAACCAGATCCATGAGTGTGAAACGTTTCGGGATACCGTGGGTGTTGCTAAGCGATACGAGGACGCTAGCGCTGCGTGCCCTTATCCAGACGCGCCTATCGCTAGTAAGCCTCGCGCTAAAACCGTAAATTCTTTACTTGAGGAAGGAGGTGAAGGCCTGATCACACAGCTTCAAAATATGATGGAAGAGCACCGCAAGGCAAACAATAACAACAGTGACACAATAAGTCGGTTGCTGGATGTAATTGATAAGAGGGTTGAGAATCCGCTCCAGCTTAACGCTCTCGCGCCGCCGTTTGTGCCTGGCTCACCTGCTTCGCCACCGTGTCTGCCGATCCCGCATATTACTTGCTATCGCTGCGGAGAACCAGGACACGTCATGCGCGAATGCCCGTATAACGTGCGTTACCCGCCTGCTGTCGTGAATGGCGCGCCGCGCAATGTCGATCCAGCCCTTTGCCTACGCATCTGGAGCCGTGCGTCGGGAGCCGGGACAGCAAGGACCAAGAAATGGTGTGGGTGCCTACCCGCGAAACGATAACTACAATGCGGGCCGAGGAGGCACACCGCCCCAGTTTCGGCGAGCCGAAAATGGAAACGGATATCGGCATAATCCCGGGTGGAACAATCCACCCAATGCTGGGACGCGATCCAGTGGACCAAATCAACTGGACGAACGACTATTGGACACGTCTGGACTTTGTCTTCCCAATGATAAACCAATTGAGCTTGGACGAGTTCGCGCACTAACGGACGAGGAGCGTAAGCGAATCCTCGGGACTGACACATTGTTCACTAAGACCGCAAGTCATACCGAGACCGCAGCTTATCACTTCCCTCGTATCGGACTGGCCGATGATGCGCCAAACAAATTGGCTGAGGGACTTATACCGATTAACTTTAGGGCTAATGAGATTAATGCCGACTTCGGACAACCTTTGGCATTGCAACCGCAGGCTCTCTTTTATCGGAGAGTGATACTCGTAATGGAACAGCTGAACAGTTTGAGCCGACTGTTTGAGCTTCGTTTTGAGGTTAGCACACGCCCCGCTTTACAGCGAGACACCGCCATGCTAAGCAGTATACTAGGTATGGCTTCTCCAATCGGGCACTGCATGACTGGAATGTATCTTGGTCCCGTAACTCTCGCTTCGTTGGAATCTTTCATAGAACTGGTGGGTCAATGCGTGAATGGCCACACGCTCCAACAGGTTATTGAGAGAGAATTCGAGGTAAAGTTGAGTAGGGATCCGGTATGCCGCCAGTGCCAAGAACGTCATACAAAAGATTCACGGTATATAGGATTAAGTTGCTACTTTTTCGGTCAACGAGGAAAGTGGAGTTACGATGGTACGTTGAGTACGGCGTGGGCGTCCATCCTCCCGGACGGATATGTTGCACCGCATTGGCCTTTCTATGTTGGAATTCAGTCGGCCAGAATGCAGAAAACTTTTCGCGAGGCGAACCTCGAGTTACATGACCTCTTGTGCGAGGCGCCTTATTTGATCGAATTCATTTACCGGAACCAAGAGACACGCGGTGTTCCGATCAACTTCTTTGTTGACCAAGCTATAGGCAATATGGAATTTGACGACAAAACTCACCGATTTGCTCGACTGGTACTGCTCAGCGCACGCTTGAGACTTCTGCGTCGCCCCGATATTGCTCAACTGCTTGAGACAGAGGGCGACACGTCTGCTGGATTGAAGTTGTTGAAGTTGGACAGGGACCGCTTAATTTCGGATCTATGCCTGTTTCCGTACGACGACACCAGCTGTTCCGTCCCGAATTTGGACCAACAGTTAACCACAGCATTAGCCGCTTACCTTGACTCATCTGAAGAGGAATTGGAGGATAACTCCGATAGCGATTCCGCCCAGCAGGAATGCCTAACTGAGTCGGGTGACACGGAAACTAGCGACGGGGAAACGAAAAGTGACACCACGGAAGAAGATGCGCATAACGAGACCATGAGGGAACCCAATCGGAACAGGGTATGATCCTCTTCACTGAGTCTTAGTAATGGCCTCCGACACCCTTCAGGTATGTGGAGAGTATGCACAATTCTGTTGTTACTTTGGCTCTCAGCGCTTAGCTCTACACGCGCAACGCTTTCGCCATTTAGTGATTCAATCTCGCGCTTAGGTGCTTTCGTCAGTCGACTGGTAGGAGTGGTCATTGAGCCACAGGGCTTGGTGGCCACCTCTGATCAGACAACACATTTGCCAGTGGTATGGCAGTTATCACTCCGAGACTGGGAACGCAAGTCCGATCCTTTTATG
This sequence comes from Trileptium ribeirensis, assembly GCA_030248225.1. NCBI lineage: Eukaryota > Metazoa > Nematoda > Enoplea > Enoplida > Thoracostomopsidae > Trileptium > Trileptium ribeirensis. The sequence goes on along the minus strand of JASANE010028979.1, from coordinate 2,953 downwards.
TGAGTAAATTCTGTCCACCTTATGAAGCGAACGGATCATGCCGCGCGCACGAAGGTCAACTGCACCGAATACCCACAGTTGCACGAAACCCTAAGTGCCTTAGAACGCGAACTAGATGACGCCTATCATGGCGTACTGGACACCAATTATCACTCGCTACTTGTGCACTCTTTTTGCGTCGCAAACGAACAACTATGTGACCTTACGAATAATAGAGAAAAGCGCTTTGCTAGCTGGATCGCCGCCGCAGCAGGTGCCGTCTCAGGTTTCTTGGGCCTGGGAATGGCTTTTGCCAATGGAGTACACATTAACAATGTGCGTCAACAGGTAACTGTCCTCGAGAAATTTATGCGCGAGAGTAACGATGTCTCTTTTCGAAATACAAAGGCCATAAGGCAACTCACCCGAGCAAATGAGGACATCTACGCATTTCTACACCATAGCATGCAAGAGGTAGTCTCTATGATAGAGCAGGTTAGGTGTGCTGATCAGAAGGAGATCGCGCACGTGCACCACCAGTTAATAGAGCACATCCTTCGAGCCAATATGCGCTCGTCGGTACAAGCTATAATGGAATCCATGCTTAACGGCGAACTGTCTCCCGCCGTCATCGATATCGTTATGTTACGACGGTTATTTTCCATGGATTCACGTATTTCCAAGACTATCCTCATGCGCGAGCCTAGCCTCGCCTATCAGTTCGGTCGCGTCATGCCTGTGAGCGTGGATTTAACCGCATTCCGCTTTGGATTTATTTTGCAATTACCATTGCCGATGCGCAATGATGTTCGACCATATTTTCGGATCTATAACACCGGCTGGAACGCGCCTGCCACGCTGACGCAGCTGAGATTGCCGCTTCCTCAATACGCCGCCCGCCTCGCTTCGAATCACTAAATTTGGGAGCGTGCAAGCAAAGACCGGGAATCCTTTTTGTGAACCCCACGCGCTGATAACTGATCATAGCACTAACTGCTTGGAATGGATTATTGCAGGTGAACATGTGCCTGAGACCATTAAACATACATGCAGCAACCGCTCGCTGATTGGCCCACTTGCCAATGACACGTCCCTACGCACGACTATACAAGGAGTATTAATTCGGACTAGTGAACCTGAGGTCATACTGACAAATCGAAGACAACTAGGTCACGTTACGTTGGGTAAGCCTATGAAGGTACCGCCTAATGGAGTCTTGTGGTTCCCACACGGAAATTACACTCAGTTGGTTGTAGGGTCGATTGTGCTCACTAGCATGCTGAAACCCGAGAAAATTACAATAAAGTTTGGACCCAATACTACTATTGACCGGCTATCCGGTATCAAACTAAGACCTGTGACTTGGGACTCACTCGACAACGCCAAGGCTATAAATTTTCGCGTCGCGCAGATAGCTAAGGATCAAGTACGGAGCGTGGTTAATCTCCCCGCTGTGGAATACACGGGATTCTTGCCCTACTTCCTCATCACCGTCGTTATAGGATTGATCAGTCTGATTTATTTTATGACTAAATGCAAGGTCCCACCTAAGTACGGATACTATATTCCCCGATGGTTCCCATGTAGTGGACGACTAATTAGGACCGACAGTAAGCCTAAGAAAGCGATTCGATGGATTAGAGCGAAGCACAGATTACCGAGTGCCCCACCCGCAGAGGACGACTTCCCTCATACAGACAGAACCTCGCCGACTGAGGTCACGGTTGGGCCTTCGGGAACGCCGCGCGTGTCCGTCGCGTCCAGCCGTGCCTCACGTCGTTCGAACAGGCTATTAACATCACGCAACTCATCCGAGGAGGAACTTGTCTTCATCGAGGACGACGAGCTATTTGTCGCGCCCACTCGTGATTCACGTCATGGACCTCGCCAAGGTGTGTTTACCAGACAATTAAACACCATGAACGCAGGTAATACCCCACTGCTCATTAACGCAACAATACTTGGTACCCAAGTCATTACACTTGTCGACACTGGAGCCGAAGTCTCAATCATGTCCCAAGCCCTAGCTGCCCGTTTAGGACTGGTCCCTCGTGATACGAACACTACGCGGATAGTATCAGCTACCCAACAAGAACTGACCATAAGCGGAGTCGTGAAAGCACCGATCACTATAGGATCACTAAGTACACCGTGCGGCTTTCAGGTAACAACCGACACTCCGTATGAATGTATCTTAGGTACCGACTTCATGGCATTACTACCATATGTCGCCATAAACTTCAAAGACCGCTGCGTGGATCTATCAAACGGGACTGAAAACTGCTCGGCGCCTTTCGCCGACCAAGGGGATTATAGAACACCAGTCATCAACGTGGTAACTAGGAAATACACTCAAGTACCACCAAACACCGAATTGTTCATCAATGCCATCCCAGAAATCACTCAACCACCGACCGGTCAAGCTTTGTTCGTACCAGACCCCTTTATCAGGGACGTTGCAGGCGCCCACTCTCTAGTGATTACTGGCCAACGTATGTTCCCGATAGCACTGATGAACTTTGGGAACTTTCCCGTCGCCATACACGCCGGACAGACAATAGGACATATTGAGATGCTTGACGATAATGAAGTCGAGTTTTTATATGACAGAAACAAGCGTTTGCTTCAGCTCGACCCTCCGAGACGCACTAAGCAATGCAACAATATCGGGGTTACCCGAGACAATGTTGTACAAATTATAAGTGAACAAAAGAAGACAATTGAAACCGAACGGTCCATACAAGTTTTGAGTAAAATTGATTTCGGACAAACGACTCTTAACCCCTTCGAGCTTAAACAATTGAAAACAACCATCTCTGAAAACGCAGACATATTTAGTGTACACCCGTTCGATCTAGGAAGGTGTGGTGTACACCAGCATAGGATAGTCACTGGAGACGCAAGACCTATTAAACAGGTACCCTATCGCCTAGCACACTCCCTACGAGAGCCCTTACGTGAGGAATTAAATTAC
>JASANE010028978.1:0-25751 GCA_030248225.1 Trileptium ribeirensis | reverse complement strand
AGAGTATAAATTACGCAATGTAACGTATATCCTACGAAGATTCGAGCAATATAGAATCGGTCCAACCAGTCCCGGATTATGAACTTTAACGGTGAAATTTACACATTGGTTTTGGCCAAAGTGTTGTTTTGGCGTTCGAGAAGGCTCGTTTACGCTTGTTATATAATGACCAACTCATTTTAGTTGGTTGCAATGTTATATGTATAACACGTCACCATAACTGGAATTTGTTTGAACGGAGGTAACGCTTGTTGTTTTCAGTAATTGATACATAGTTATGTTATACAAATTTAGCAACAGTGTTTCAGAGCACACATTACTTATATATACCCCGAACAACAGGCTTGATACAAAATCACGAGAGTGATTGACGGTACAAGAGTTTCAGTAAAGCCTCAATTTCTGACTTTTAGATTTGTCTTAGGATTTAAGACATTGTTGAGTGAAACCAAAGACTTTGTTTTGACTACAATTTGTAAGTTGAAAAACATATTATATATCTAATGTAGACTTATTTCGATTTAGCTAAGAGCGGGTTTGTTTTGCAAATGGCATGTTTGGGAAACATAGTCCATTTGTAGGATTTCCACATTACATGATCAGTGCTGTATGCAGCTGATAGAAAATTAGGAAAATACGTACAGCGTCACAAAATAAACTAGTTCTAAAGAATAAGTGGTAGCCTTAGCGACAGCCTGAAACTTCGTTTTGTTTTTTGTGAATCTAAATGTATATTCGAATTTAGATATGTGCTATGGCAACAATGGATGGAAATTAAAAGTTGGATGTACTATGACAGCGAACAAGCGCAAGCTAGCGGGGCATGCGTTGAGCTCAAATATTTGTCACTCATATCCAGGGGCGTAGCCAGAAAATCCAAACTTTGAGCGGGGGGGGGGGGCACCAGGGCTTTCTGGAGAGGCACGAAATCCGAACTGAGAGGGCACCAAGGCTTTTTGAAGGGGCATAAGTTAGCTGTAAATTCGAACTGGGGGCACCGAGCCAAACTTGGGGGTGGGCAAGGCCCTTCGTGCCCAACTCCCCCTTGGCGACGCCCCTGCTCATATCAAAATTTGCCGTAGTGAGGGCTAGATCACAGACGTGTTAGCTCATTGTTTTTGCCATCTGTTGGCCAGACTGTGCATATTATATTCCCCTTTTATTGCACAATCTTCCTGGTGGTTATAATGGAAGGTTTTAGAAATAGCATCTTTGGACACCAGTAACCAGTTCAAAATGGTGTGCGGCAGGCGCTTAGAATTCATCCGACCACGTTTAAGGCAGAGCGAACCGCTGCCAATATAGTAGTTATTGATGCTCTCCAAAAGAGAATTATATTTGTCAGTGCTCTATATTCGGCAGCTAGGTATTAGTATGACATTTTTCTGGTTTAATGGTAACCAAGTGCTACAAATTCAATACCTGTCAGCAGAATGCTTGCTATCAGATCTTTACACTGTTACAGGACAGTGTCTGCGACAGTTGTGCGAATATGCCTGCTGATGCCTGCAGGGTGAGGATGCCATTTGATTAGTGTCGTGACAGCTTTTTAAACCTAAGGATTCCCGGGGTCCTAGCGGCGGAGCGGTCGGCTCTCCACAAAATCGTATGCACTTGTAGATTTTAACGTTGACGGAAAATACACTGCATACATAGTATATATCCCTCTTGCCTCCAATCATGTGGAAGCAAGCTACCACAGTAAAAAAATTTGTGTCCGGGGATACAGTGCCGCCTACTGGTGTGACGAACTTCTGGTAAGAATAAGTTTCGTGCTCCGCCGAATTTTTCAAAATCGTCACACTTTCGCACAGGGTAGCTTGTATTGTGGATTTCCGCTTGATATATACGGATTATTACTATCGTTTGTGAAGATAGGATATTATGTATAATAATACTAGAATTAGTAAGTATTTTGTATGTAACACGGATCGTGGCAAATATATTGCCGAAAACTATAAGAATAAAATTAAGCCACATTGCATTTGTACCGAAAGATGCTATACCGGCCCATCATGTAACGAAATATCGAAATGTGAAAACGGCGGCTATCCAACGTACGAATATCTGGGTAGGCGTTGCGCGTGTAAGCGACATTTTTCCGGCGGATGCTGTCAAAACATCGAGTGCTCCAAAGGCGGACGTGTGGTTGACAATGGGACGCGATGTGAGTGCCCACCGGGTCAACTAGGTCGCTTTTGTGAGCATTTAGACTGTAAAAACGGTGGAGTAAGCCGTGCTGGTCTGCGCGGATGCTGGTGTCCTTCTAGACAATATAGCGGTCCGCTTTGTGAACAAATTGTGTGCAATAATTCTGGGCAACGCAATGACACTAGCAATCAATGTGAGTGTCCGGAGTTTGTTACCGGGAAGCATTGTGAAATTTTAGACTGTGCCGGGTTCGGATCGTCGTTTGATCGATTTAACGGCGTCTGCGAATGTAATATTTTTCACGAAGGCAAGTTGTGTCGCGAATATAATCAAAGTGCAGTTATATTCACTTCTCTCATTTGCGCTGGGATTGGTGCCATTTTGTTTGTAAGTTTAGCAAGCTGTAGTATTAATTGTTGTTATTTTAATGGTCGATGCACGACGAATATATTTTGTCCCTATATTTTTATAGTTTTATTTCAACTTTTATTATAATACTTTTAATTCTCTTGGGTGCAGGGAACGATTGCATCATCTATATATATATATAATTTTGCCTCCCACTAAACTTCATCCTACTAAAAATTGTTAGTCTTTCTTCACATTTTTTCAAGCTCAAAAATTGTCTCAAAACACCACTGTAACACCTTCATTCCTGTCAGTCCAAATACACATATAGCAGCAGCAGCACCAGGGAACTTGACTTAGCGGTCGGCGTTTGTCGGCGAAGACAAAATTCAAACCGTACAACTATCAGCAAAATTTTACTTCGCTTTTGTAACTAATATAGTATGCCAAATATGCGCTATATCTAATATACCACCTGCCTGAAATTTTTAATTTGTTTAGGTCCAGTGTTTTATGCGGTGGACATAATTCACAGTGCTAAGTGGAGCGAGATTTTACTACCAATACCTACACGCCCCACATACGTATTTAGTACCCACTTGAAGTAAAGTAGTTACCGTTGGATTTATTAGCTTAGGTAATACCAAACATTAATTCGACGAAAATTAAGCTTGACCTATCTAGTTTCTGAACTCAAAGACACATACATCCATATATTCCTTTAAGTTGTAGGCAAGGTTGACCGTCATAAGAATCTTGAACAGATTGCGACACATACTACTCTAAGTGATACACTGTAAAACGTGCCAAAATTGAAATCAGTAGTTGCAAATTTTTTGCTAAACATGGAGCACCTTGTTTCTTGGTTACTGCTTTAATGCAGACTTTTATTACAACTGAAGCTCAGGAAAGGATGAATGGATTCCTCGTTTTAAGCCATATATTGCGAATATCCATCGGAACGTATTATTAAAAGCATTTATTTGTATGTCTCATTTTTATATGAGCAAGGGATAACTCCCAGTTCTATGCCAAGATAAAGTTGGATTTTGTTGTTTTCATCTACGTATAGCATGGTAAGGGTAAACTGAAAATTCTCAGAATACATGTGACCTGTACTGTTGTAGGTCAAATATATTACCGATAACGCCTTTACCCGCTGTATAAGAGAGTAAAAACAATCTTTTTTGTGTCAAAATCGCGTCGGTTTCGCCGTTGTTGCTATAGCTTGAATGTGATTGGTAGTATTTGGTTTAAACTTTGACAGTGGCTCTAGCTATATATATTGTACGAACTATATTATCAAGAGATTCCTATTGGCGTCAAAACTACGGAGTTCATACCCCATATCCAAAGACACGACCTTGGCTCAAGATTTGTATGTATTTCGCTGTCAAAATGGTTTTGAAGTAGTTGGCTCTATTTTGGCTCAAGCTTTTATTGGATTTGTGTCGATCCTGCGACAATGGTGTATTGTGGATTTCGTCTCGAGGTTTCAGATATGGTTATGAAATAAGCGGTGATAATAATTTGAGACCACAACCGGCCTACGTCCTGGCTTCATCTGGCTAACCAATATATATTTAAAAGCACCGTGGCTAAACTCAACGGTCTCAGCGCAGCATCTAGTTTTAGTATCCCCACACTTTCGGTTAGTGTTCTATTTTATAGAATATACAGTGGGCATACACAAGCGTGTAGAACATAGGTTTGAATTGTACGTCTTGAAATTGAATGAATCGCAAGAGGACACCGCGTTGACCTTGGTACGACAGCAGGCATCGTGTTCCGGAATTTGTGGCAGAGAAGGAATGTCCACAGAATTTTGCCCTTCGAGGAGCCTCCCCACAGCAGCAATCGTGTTCCACAGAAATTCTCCTATTGGGGAATCGTGCCAGGGCGTGTATGGCATTGTGCCCACTTTTAGTCAAACTGCCCACCCACACGCCAGCTACCACGGCTCTGTCCCAATGTGATTATATTGGAGTGGTTTGAAAATCGCTAAGATCCGCTTGCTGACTGAAAATAGCAAACGCTTCGGATTCATCCGACTATATTGAAGGCGACAGAAAAAATTTGTCTATTGATCTGGTTAAAAGTTAAATTAGCAAGTTCGCCATGGTTCAGTAGTACCAAAACATTTCTTAAATACAACATTTATTTTTACATGTTTGCATTTGAGAAATAAACTCGGGATCATTCTCAACATTGCTTTGAAGCGAGCCGATAGGCCGAGATATTGGTTGAAACTGTATTGTATTCGGTGACATAGGTATTTTTGCAATTCATGTGCAATTTTATGCTGCTGTGACATGCTTCTCTGAAGATATGTAGCTCGGACTAAAACTAAAAATGTATTTATAGTCGTTTCAGACGAGGCAATTTGCTTGTTTTTTATTGTATTCACCTTGAAATTCCGAAGTTGTAAGCGGATATGTATATTTTCTGAAGATACGTAATTCGGACTAAAACTAAAAATGTATTTATAGTCGTTTCAGACGAGGCAATTTGCTTGTTTTTATTGTATTCACCTTGAAATTCCGAAGTTGTAAGCGGATATGTATATTTTCTGAAGATACGTAATTCGGACTAAAACTAAAAAATGTATTTATAGTCGTTTCAGACGAGGCAATTTGCTTGTTTTTTATTGTATTCACCTTGAAATTCCGAAGTTGTAAGCGGGTATGTATATTTTTTGAAGATATGTAGTTCGGACTAAAACTAAAAATGTATATATTTATAGTCGTTTCAGACGAGGCAATTTGCTTGTTTTTATTGTATTCACCTTGAAATTACGAAGTTGTAAGCGGATATGTATATTTTCTGAAGATATGTAGTTCGGACTAAAACTAAAAATGTATATATTTATAGTCGTTTCAGACGAGGCAATTTGCTTGTTTTTATTGATTGTATTCACCTTGAAATTACGAAGTTGTAAGCGGATATGTATATTTTCTGAAGATATGTAGTTCGGACTAAAACTAAAAATGTATATATTTATAGTCGTTTCAGACGAGGCAATTTGCTTGTTTTTATTGGATTCACCTTGAAATTACGAAGTTGTAAGCGGATATGTATATTTTTTCTGAAGATATTTATTTCTGACTAAAACTAAAAATTTATATATTTATAGTCGTTTCAGACGAGGCAATTTGCTTGTTTTTATTGTATTCACCTTGAAATTACGAAGTTGTAAGCGGATATGTATATTTTCTGAAGATATGTAGTTCGGACTAAAACTAAAAATGTATATATTTATAGTCGTTTCAGACGAGGCAATTTGCTTGTTTTTATTGTATTCACCTTGAAATTACGAAGTTGTAAGCGGATATGTATATTTTCTGAAGATATGTAGTTCGGACTAAAACTAAAAATGTATATATTTATAGTCGTTTCTGACGAGGCAATTTGCTTGTTTTTATTGTATTCACCTTGAAATTACGAAGTTGTAAGCGGATATGTATATTTTCTGAAGATATGTAGTTCGGACTAAAACTAAAAATGTATATATTTATAGTCGTTTCAGACGAGACAATTTGCTTGTTTTTATTGTATTCACCTTGAAATTACGAAGTTGTAAGCGGATATGTATATTTTCTGAAGATATGTAGTTTGGACTAAAACTAAAAATGTATATATATAGTCGTTGGGGGGCGGGGGGGGGGCCAAGATCTGGATATTTAAATGAGAGGCAGTTTGCTTGTTTTTATTGTATTGTTTTTATTGTATTCACCTTGAAATTACGAAGTTGTAAGCGGATATGTATATTTTCTGAAGATATGTAGTTCGGACTAAAACTAAAAATGTATATATTTATAGTCGTTTCTGACGAGGCAATTTGCTTGTTTTTATTGTATTCACCTTGAAATTACGAAGTTGTAAGCGGATATGTATATTTTCTGAAGATATGTAGTTCGGACTAAAACTAAAAATGTATATATTTATAGTCGTTTCAGACGAGGCAATTTGCTTGTTTTTATTGATTGTATTCACCTTGAAATTACGAAGTTGTAAGCGGATATGTATATTTTCTGAAGATACGTAATTCGGACTAAAACTAAAAATGTATTTATAGTCGTTTCAGACGAGGCAATTTGCTTGTTTTTTATTGTAGTCACCTTGAAATTCCGAAGTTGTAAGCGGATATGTATATTTTTGAAGATATGTAGTTCGGACTAAAACTAAAAATGTATATATTTATAGTCGTTTCAGACGAGGCAATTTGCTTGTTTTTATTGTATTCACCTTGAAATTACGAAGTTGTAAGCGGATATGTATATTTTCTGAAGATATGTAGTTCGGACTAAAACTAAAAATGTATATATTTATAGTCGTTTCAGACGAGGCAATTTGCTTGTTTTTATTGTATTCACCTTGAAATTACGAAGTTGTAAGCGGATATGTATATTTTCTGAAGATATGTAGTTCGGACTAAAACTAAAAATGTATATATTTATAGTCGTTTCAGACGAGACAATTTGCTTGTTTTTATTGTATTCACCTTGAAATTACGAAGTTGTAAGCGGATATGTATATTTTCTGAAGATATGTAGTTTGGACTAAAACTAAAAATGTATTTAAAGTCCTTCCAGACGAGGCAGTTTGCTTGTTTTTATTGTATTGTTTTTATTGTATTCACCTTGAAATTACGAAGTTGTAAGCGGATATGTATATTTTCTGATCAAAACAGTTTATATAAAAATATCAGTATCCATTTTGATTTCTGGTTAACATGCTCTTTCATTCGTATTTTAGGTATTTTGGAATCGATAGTGTAAATATAGGCAATACACAACAGTACGTACTGTACAGTAAAGCTTTCCTGTTCGGTAATACCTAAATCAATATTGTTGTTGTTAATGTTGAAATTTCGTTGTTTCAAACCAAGTTTTCTTGAAAATAATTTCTTTTAAACTATAATATATGTTTTTCAGATTATCGTATACGCCCTATGTCGACGTCGATGTGCCGAGCGGCAGCTGTTTGTAATGATAAGCGATCACGATGAAGAGCTGAACAGTAAACGTACTCCTTCAACGTCGCTGCCTATTGATATACGGATTCAAAATAGCGCGTCATCAAATGCAACAACGAACTATTATAGCAATTATTACAAATGGCCGCGTACTTTACTCTCATCGCCAACAACAGATACTGTTTCGTATCCGATTGTTTTTAATTATCGAAACGATATTCCGCCTGCAGTTCGACGTAGCGACGATCGAACTGCTTCTAGCAATAGCAACTTCAGCAGCAGTTACTCTGGCAACCGCAACTCTGTAGTTGCTAGTCAACAACGACGGGTTGAATTGAGCAAACCTGGCAGCGGTACACAGCCACCACCACCGCCGTCAACGCGATATGTGATCCGAAATTGAAATTGAACCACAGTGTCCATGCTGAGCTTTTATTATTTTGTAAAATTCTTGATTGACTCCTATGGATTGTCTAAAATTCGACCATAATTATATACGTATGTGCCTAACTAAACCTACACCGTTTTAATGCCATGTTGAAAAGCATCAGTTTGTTTTGATGCTTTATTAATATTTAATAGGTATAATTTTTGCATTTGACAGCTGACAGTTATAATAATATGGCTTGGCATTTTTAAAACATCATTCAGCCAGTAAATGTCGGATACACAGATATCACAAGGGTCCATATGGGGATTAACCCCTGCGGGCAGGACCACTAAGCAATATTTAGTGTACCGCTTCCGTTTCCTGTTGTCGCATCCTTTGTCTCACCGACGGCGCGTGGGAAATTTTAGAAAAGTAAATTTGCAAAAATTGAGACAAATTTGTGAACTTTGGAGAAAATTTTGGCAAACAGTCTGGAAAATGGGCACAAGCTGTGTAAAGTTAGCAAGAATTATGAACTGAAAATTTCGCCATTCCTTCCGCCCTGCCCTACACCCTATTATAGCCGGGTATCATTTGCGTATGCATATACATTAGGAGATTTGCTACGACATTTGCTAAACTTAACATCATAAGACATTTGTACTTTTGTTTGATGGCGCACACTGAGATTGAAGCAGTATCTATCGGCTTTCATCTTACATCCACTCTATATAGGTGAGTATAAAATAAAGAAACATAATTATTTTCACAATTACTTTTGGCTTTTGTCAATGTTTTAAAACGAAAATTTTTAGGTACATATTATGTCCCGGACATAATCTCCGTACCATCCGCCTATGGTATAGCGAGTATCGCGGTATTATCGATATTAAAATTACTACACGTGATTCGCCAAAGCAATTATAACGGGTGCAGTACGCAATTGAGAAGTGAGGCGGACAATCGAAACTAAGGGTGAGGGAGGATATAATTAAGGTGGTTGCCTTACGGCGACCCTTTTTTATCAAAAACTGGGGGATGGCGGCCACGTCGCCCCTCGTGCTGTGCCCCTACGTAATATATATTCCGGTTACCAGAGATTCATTCCTAGACAATTCGTATCCGAACAATTCGTATATATCCTGATTAATTCATACCCTGGCTAAGCGTAAGCCTAAACGTAAGCCAAACCTAAAACATTGTTATATCCTGGTCAGGGACGAATTGTCTCGAGACGAACAGCCAGGGGACGAATTGCTCTGTTTCGATATATTCCGGTTACCAAAGATTCATTCCTAGACAATTCGTATACGAACAATTCGTATATATCCTGATTAATTCATACCCTGGCTAAGCGTAAGCCTAAACGTAAGCCAAACCTAAAACATTGTTATATCCTGGTCAGGGACGAATTGTCTGGAGACAAACAGCCAGGGGACGAATTGCTCTATTCCGATATATTCCGGTTACCAGAGATTCATTCCTAGACAGTTGGTATACGAACAATTCGTATATATCCTGATTAAGTCATACCCTGGCTAAGCGTAAGCCTAAACGTAAGCCAAACCTAAAACATTGTTATATCCTGGTCAGGGACGAATTATCTGGAGACAAACAGCCAGGGTACGAATTGCCCTCGTTTCGATATATTCCGGTTACCAGAGATTCATTCCTAGACAATTCGTATACGAACAATTCGTATATATCCTGATTAATTCATACCCTGGCTAAGCGTAAGCCTAAACGTAAGCCAAACCTAAAACGTTATATCCTGGTCAGGGACGAATTGTCTGGAGACAAACAACCAGGGGACGAATTGCTCTGTTCCGATATATTCCGGTTACCAGAGATGCATTCTTAGACAATTCGTATACGAACAATTCGTATATATCCTGATTAATTCATACCCTGGCTAAGCGTAAGCCTAAACGTAAGCCAAACCTAAAACATTGTTATATCCTGGTCAGGGACGAATTGTCTGGAGACAAACAGCCAGGAGACGAATTGCTCTGTTCCGATATATTCCGGTTACCAGAGATTCATTCCTAGACAATTCGTATACGAACAATTCGTATATATCCTGATTAATTCATACCCTGGCTAAGCGTAAGCCTAAACGTAAGCCAAACCTAAAACGTTATATCCTGGTCAGGGACGAATTGTCTGGAGACAAACAACCAGGGGACGAATTGCTCTGTTCCGATATATTCCGGTTACCAGAGATGCATTCTTAGACAATTCGTATACGAACAATTCGTATATATCCTGATTAATTCATACCCTGGCTAAGCGTAAGCCTAAACGTAAGCCAAACCTAAAACATTGTTATATCCTGGTCAGGGACGAATTGTCTGGAGACAAACAGCCAGGAGACGAATTGCTCTGTTCCGATATATTCCGGTTACCAGAGATTCATTCCTAGACAATTCGTATACGAACAATTCGTATATATCCTGATTAATTCATACCCTGGCTAAGCGTAAGCCTAAACGTAAGCCAAACCTAAAACATTGTTATATCCTAGTCAGGGACGAATTGTCTGGATACTAACAGCCAGGGGACGAATTGCTCTGTTCCGATATATTCCGGTTACCAGAGATTCATTCCTAGACTATTCGTATCCGAACAATTCGTATATATCCTGATTAATTCATACCCTGGCTAAGCTTAAGCCTAAACGTAAGCCAAACCTAAAACATTGTTATATCCTGGTCAGGGACGAATTGTCTGGAGACAAACAGCCAGCGGACGAATTGCTCTGTTCCGATATATTCCGGTTACCAGAGATTCATTCCTAGACAATTCGTATACGAACAATTCGTATATATCCTGATTAATTCATACCCTGGCTAAGCGTAAGCCTAAACGTAAGCCAAACCTAAAACATTGTTATATCCTGGTCAAGGACGAATTGTCTGGAGACAAACAGCCAGGGGACGAATTGCTCTGTTCCGATATATTCCGGTTACCAGAGATTCATTCCTAGACAATTCGTATCCGAACAATTCGTATATATCCTGATTAATTCATACCCTGGCTAAGCGTAAGCCTAAACGTAAGCCAAACCTAAAACATTGTTATATCCTGGTCAGGGACGAATTGTCTCGAGACGAACAGCCAGGGGACGAATTGCTCTGTTTCGATATATTCCGGTTACCAAAGATTCATTCCTAGACAATTCGTATACGAACAATTCGTATATATCCTGATTAATTCATACCCTGGCTAAGCGTAAGCCTAAACGTAAGCCAAACCTAAAACATTGTTATATCCTGGTCAGGGACGAATTGTCTGGAGACAAACAGCCAGGGGACGAATTGCTCTATTCCGATATATTCCGGTTACCAGAGATTCATTCCTAGACAGTTGGTATACGAACAATTCGTATATATCCTGATTAAGTCATACCCTGGCTAAGCGTAAGCCTAAACGTAAGCCAAACCTAAAACATTGTTATATCCTGGTCAGGGACGAATTATCTGGAGACAAACAGCCAGGGGACGAATTGCTCTGTTTCGATATATTCCGGTTACCAGAGATTCATTCCTAGACAATTCGTATACGAACAATTCGTATATATCCTGATTAATTCATACCCTGGCTAAGCGTAAGCCTAAACGTAAGCCAAACCTAAAACGTTATATCCTGGTCAGGGACGAATTGTCTGGAGACAAACAACCAGGGGACGAATTGCTCTGTTCCGATATATTCCGGTTACCAGAGATGCATTCTTAGACAATTCGTATACGAACAATTCGTATATATCCTGATTAATTCATACCCTGGCTAAGCGTAAGCCTAAACGTAAGCCAAACCTAAAACATTGTTATATCCTGGTCAGGGACGAATTGTCTGGAGACAAACAGCCAGGAGACGAATTGCTCTGTTCCGATATATTCCGGTTACCAGAGATTCATTCCTAGACAATTCGTATACGAACAATTCGTATATATCCTGATTAATTCATACCCTGGCTAAGCGTAAGCCTAAACGTAAGCCAAACCTAAAACATTGTTATATCCTGGTCAGGGACGAATTGTCTGGAGACAAACAGCCAGGGGACGAATTGCTCTGTTCCGATATATTCCGGTTACCAGAGATTCATTCCTAGACTATTCGTATCCGAACAATTCGTATATATCCTGATTAATTCATACCCTGGCTAAGCTTAAGCTTAAACGTAAGCCAAACCTAAAACATTGTTATATCCTGGTCAGGGACGAATTGTCTGGAGACAAACAGCCAGCGGACGAATTGCTCTGTTCCGATATATTCCGGTTACCAGAGATTCATTCCTAGACAATTCGTATACGAACAATTCGTATATATCCTGATTAATTCATACCCTGGCTAAGCGTAAGCCTAAACGTAAGCCAAACCTAAAACATTGTTATATCCTGGTCAAGGACGAATTGTCTGGAGACAAACAGCCAGGGGACGAATTGCTCTGTTCCGATATATTCCGGTTACCAGAGATTCATTCCTAGACAATTCGTATCCGAACAATTCGTATATATCCTGATTAATTCATACCCTGGCTAAGCGTAAGCCTAAACGTAAACCAAACCTAAAACATTGTTATATCCTGGTCAGGGACGAATTGTCTGGAGACAAACAGCCAGGGGACGAATTGCTCTGTTCCGATATATTCCGGTTACCAGAGATTCATTCCTAGACAATTCGTAAACGAACAATTCGTATATATCCTGATTAATTCATACCCTGGCTAAGCGTAAGCCTAAACGTAAGCCAAACCTAAAACATTGTTATATCCTGGTCAGGGACGAACTGTCTGGAGACAAACAGCCAGGGGACGAATTGCTCTGTTCCGATATATTCAGAGATGGCATGGAAATTGAAATTTTCATGGAAAAGAGGTGGGATGGAAACTGTTTTCATTTCCATGAAAATTACATTTTCTATATAGTTTTTGGCAAATAATTTTGCTTTCGCAAAATTATTTTTATGTAAAAGCTCTGAAATAGTAATCCGTTTGCTTTTGTCATGCATAAAACATTGCCACAGGTATAACGTGCACGGCGCGTGCTATTTGTACTGATGCTCTGCCAAATAATTCAAGTCGATCGCAAACCCCGACATTTTAGCTCCCATTGGTCCACGGTGAATTTTAGTTCACTACCTGTCGTTCAACTTTTAACCTAACTAATTTACAGCTAGGTATCGCCATCCAGCTAAATATAACTAGAGTGCAACCTGCTACGGGTCCTGACTTCAGCAGTTTCCAGCATGAAGCCGGGGTGACAGATACAAACATATCTCTAGCAACACTTTACGAGCCGAAGTTTACAATGTGTAAAATTTCTGGCAAATTTTTTGTCGTGGGACTGCTTAACAAAAGAGTTTCCTGTAACAGTTTCACGGTATCTCGGCGCCCTTCTTGCCATGACAGCTATGAAAGGCTTAGAAGTTTAGTGCCTAAGCTCTAGTAGCTCAAAATCAAATGAAGTACCACCAGGAAATACTGCTGCTTTTGACCAAATGTTTAGCTGCTCCCACCTTCACCAAAGAGGGCCAAACCATCAATTGACGTCATGTTGGCAGATGAGCAGGCGTTATCCGAAAACATGCGTTACCCATTTACAAACGCTGTCGTGTTTTAGAAGGATGCCGCACAATTTCCACTTCTTCAAACATACGCTAAAATACTGCTTTCGACACCTGTTTCATCTGCAGTTGTGCGGACGTTTAGCGAGGCGGGCATGATGCTATCAAAACTTAGAAAACGAACACAGCCAATGCCTTTGGAGGCAATGGTGTATATACCTCAAATATTGCAAAAAGCTAGAACATGTTTACAAAAGAGATTGAGGTAAAAGCCGAAGAAGTCATAACTATCTGAATATGCCCTCTCATAGCGACAGTGAAAGTGACGATGAGTTTGAGTAATCATTCGACGTAGGAATCTGCCAAGAGAGCAGTTGGTATCTCGGGATAGAAATTGCCAAGAGATAAGTTGTTATGTTGGCATTTAAAGCTAGTGTTTGTCCTGCAGCAAAAATTCGCCGAGAGACATGTTGGTATCTTAGACAATTAGACACGAAAATATATTGTATCTTGGAGCGTAACTGACAAGAGGCAAGTTACAATCTTGCTCGTAAAGTGTTGCTAGAGATATGTTTGCATCTGGCAACACGGCTTCATGCTGGAAACTAGAGTTAATGTTTGTATCTAGCAGTTGATGTCGGGATCCGTGGTTGGTTGTCATCCTGGCTATCGGGCGCGGCCCCTACGGCGATGGGCATGCCTAGTGGTAAGCTCTGTCGGCAAAGAGTGGTAGGCTCGGTAGTGAACCAAGACTCACCGTGGGACAACGAGGACAGAAATGGCCATGTTTAAGAAGCGCTAGTGGAATACGCTACGTTGTTATTTCTCACAGTATCGATTGAGTAAAAATGATGTGTTCAAGATTTTTGTGGAAATTTTCATGGAAATCTCCCCCAAAGGAAATAGGATGGAATAGGGAATCAATACTTCATTTCCATGCCATCTCTGGATATATATTCCTTGCTCGACATTGTTGCTACATGCAAAACTAAAGAAATTAAAATATCGTCCGACGAAGTTTGAAATTTATCCTAAAACAATTTAGCGTTTAACGTCTCAACGTTCAAACTAAACTTAGATCATGTGAAATGTTCCTCAATGTCAAACTATACATAGATTAATTTGAAACATTTTAATATATCATTATTTCCGAAAGTCAAGTTTTGTATTGGAATGAATTTTAACCCCGAAAATTGAGCATTTTGGGTGTAGTTGTAGTAAATGTTTAAGTTCCAATTAAAATGTTATACATAAGAAAAGTCTTAGACAATATTGAGATTATAAATATTAAATATTTTAGCAGTATGAAAATTCAAAGTGTAGTTCATTAACTTTTTTTAAAAAAAAGACTCTTTATAATTTCGGACACCTAGGAAAAATAATATGGTATGGTTTGAATAAATTCTGCTTCAGACGACTAATTCTGGTAGAGCAACGTACGGAGAAGTTGAACGCTGAAGCTATTCTGCAATATATGATAGTCATATTTATCATGGTTCAATTCCTGGGGTTTGACTGAGTTTGTGAAACAATGCACGATGTGCAGAGTAATTCGGGCATTAAAGAGTTAAAGCGGAATCCAAATAATCCCTTCAAAATGAGCATAGTCCTTCGTATTATGAAGCATTGATAAAGGCCGCGTTCACATTCATTCCGATCCAGTTTGATCCGAATTATGTTCACAATACATCCGATCCGACATAACCAAATTTTACAGTTATCATATATGTGCGCATGTATATATGTATTTTTGTACTAAAACTATATCTGATTCGGTCCGAAAAAAATATGCATCCTATTTCGGATCAGATTCAGATTGAACGCCAGGTGAACACGCCCAAGCTTGAGAAGTTGGACGAGCATGAATCAGCAGTTTTTCGAGTTGAGCGGTCAACTTTCCAGATGACGCGATTCAGCGTTTCTAAAATATGGCGTAACATATGAACTCTGCTCGACTGGAAAATTTAATTTTGCTCGGCCAACTTCCCAATTGACATGTATGTGTAGCAATGCAGCTGTTATGCTTTTCGATTCACTGCGATTCAAATCATCGATTACATATACTTGTTTCGAATAAATTAATGGCGTATTCGCATTATGTCAGTTCCGATCCGATTTGTACGTGTATTTTATATGGAATGGTAACATTGCATCCGATCTGATCAAACACAGCAAGCAAAATTTCATCGTATCCGAATCAAATGAAATAGTGTACAAAATGTCATGTATACATAACATATGCACACGTATAGGGTAGGAATAGCGTTTGGTGGTATCGCTTTGGATCAAACGCTCTAGAAATACGACCCAATTTTTCGGTAGCACAGTGTCCCTTCATATCAAAAAACAAAAAAGATACTTGGTTTTAGTTTAAATCAAAAATGGTGTTCGTTGTACCGCTAGTTTTATTCAAATTCTGCTACATTTTGTCTATACAGTATATATATACTATTTTAGTGAGGTTTAAGGAATTCAGTTTACATTTGCTTTCATTATTGCATCCAGACGCTTACAGCTGACATAACTCTCAAATTTAAGAAACACTGTTTCGGCGTAAAATTAGCAAGGGGTTCACTGCAATTAGGCCACAGTCCATATTAACTAAAGTTTGGTTTCTAGTTTTCTTTTATATTTTACCGTACATTTTTTACAACGAGTTGAGGAAACTGTATTGTAACTCTCTCAATCACACCTTAGCGTAATTGCCTAAAATCGGCCCAATCCGAAACGAATTGTGCTCACATTACATCCGATTCCATGAAGTCTAAATTCTGCGCCTGCTGTGTACTGTTAGTATTCTGCTTTTTTCACATAGTCTCGCACGATCATTTCACTAACCTTAATGGAATAAAATATCGTAATAAAGTGATGGATCGCCTATAAAACCTATATATCACCTATAAAACGATTCTTTTTGTCGCGTGTGCCTACAATTTGTGGTGAGAAGTCCAAGTCCAGCGTATATAGATATTTTGTTTCTGAATATTTCCAAGCATTACGTTTTCCGACATCTTCCCATTTCCCACCTTTCCCGTATACAAACGCTTCCCTTTTATTATAGGCTTCACATTTCGCGACTTTAAATTCAAAAGTGTCTCGCTGCCCAAATGCCTTATATTGTAATATGTTCCAGTTTCCCTCTTCTTAAGATCCCCCTATTTCTGACTTTACCGCTTCCCAACATTACCCAAATTTTCAATTTTTTCCTTCCTTAAATATCTTGCTAACCAACATTTTCAGGTTCAAAGTTTACAAAGTTTTCCGTTTTGCTTGCACTTCTCTAGTTTCCTGTTTTATAAATTTCTATATTTTTACTTTTCCAGAATTGTATAATATATATATTTCGCACCTTCTAAATTTTTAACAGTATTTTATAATACTTTTTCAATATTTTTCCGCTATCCAAAATTTTCCAGTTTCTTGTTTCTCATATTCATATCCCTCGATCAATAATTAACAGTTTTAAAAAAATTTCCCTATTTTTTGTTTTTCCAATATTTCCCATTTCTAGATTTTATTGTTTTTCAACACTTTCCCGTTTCCCAAATATATACGCAACTTCCAAGATTTTCCTGTCCTATGTTTTTCATTTCCAAACACCTTCTGGATTCCAGGATTTTCCGTTTATCAACACTTAATGTTTCCTCACATTATGAGTGACTAATTGAATTTGAAACTACTAATCATCCTATTTTGCAATGCCCGACGGGGCATCCGCATTCATTGCAAGGAACAAATAGGAAATTCGTTTCAACCAGCTAGCCCAGAATTAGTGATCTTAAATCAGGTAATAACAGTTCGGTGACATTTCACAGCTTTTAATTAGGAGGTGCATATGCACAAGAACTAATTTCATGAAATTGTGACGTCATAAAAGAAACAACCATATAGCTTATCAGCTATTGTACGCGTATATAACGTAACCTACGTGGTTTTAGAATGTGTTTAGTGCCATCAGGAGTGCATTAGCTTGGGGGGTCGGTTTATAGGCAGCTGCTTATGGACCGAACCCCCAGAAATTGGGAGGGGGGTTCGACCGATCCCCCCCCCAAAAAAGGGGGGTCCGAGCTACCCCCCAGTAACTGGAGTTGTCGGGGCATCTCGACCCCCAGAATCTAGGGGATAAGGCCGAAAACACCCGCGTCATCAAACACGGGCTAACATATGAGTACAGGGAAGTGTCATCCTCTTCCGTAACTGCACTCTTGGTACCAGTAATAGATTGCACACACAAACAGCTGGTTACCACAAAATACACCAATGCTAGGTCCAAGCTGTCTTTTATCCTAAGGCTTTAATGTGTTACCAAATATGTACAATTTTTTCTTCCAATGCAATACAACAAATTCAAACGCTACACATAACACGGCACAACTTAGCTCACGAAATGACCTAGACTGCACCTCTTCTGAAGCTGCCTAAGGCCCTGACTTAACTGCACAACTGCTTTATAAGTTTTTGTAACTTAATTTCTGAGTATTAAAACTAGCGTTTTCCACTCTAATCTCTCTAATGCTTTTTATTTCAATAGAATAGATGCAAATCGGTATACGAATTGATGGAATTCCAATATCCACGCCCTAACTTAAGTTTTAATTTTAGCAATAAAAACCTTTTTTATAAAATTCTCGTAATCCTTAACTCAAAACAATTTTTAAGGTTTTAACAATATAATTGGCACAAATACATATTTATTTTACGCTATGATAGCCCTGATACACAAAGAACCCATGGCCCACACTCAAATCCGATATATTTTCACATTCTAGGCCTAACACGCAAAATTTTACTTTAAACTCTCTGTAAGCCTATTGTTACTGAAATTTATAAATTCCGTTATTTTAAAATACTCCAAAAATTGTTCGAGTGATTGCCCACAATAACTCATTAATTAGGACCAAATTTTACGATGAAGTTTTTTTGCAATGAAGTTTCCCGTCAAAATTCTGTTTCGATGAAATCATCTGTTATGGATGGCCATTACGGCCACAAATTCGAACTTTCTAGAAACATCGTAATGAGCTAAGAATATATGTTAAAAGCAATGAGTTTTATCAATTTTACACGTTAACATTTTTGTACACATGATATATAATGCACTCATAATAGACTTAATACACACAGTATCCAACACAAGTGGCATACCACAGTGCGTAAAATAAACTAACTGTTTTCTCGTAAACAAGCGTACATTATATAGTATATTTTAAATTATCTTATACAACATATACCCATTTATAGGAAAAACTCTCAATACTGATGACTCAAGACTGAAGGATAAAATCTGTTACTTTAAACATATATATTCCTGAATAGATATCTGCAGCATCATCCTATTTTACAATAAAGTCAAAAATTAGATGCTGCGCTGAGACGGTTGGGTTAGCAATGTCACTTAATTTATAAATGCTTGGGTACTCATTTAAGCAAGACTGGGAAATTCAGTGGCTTGCTATATGCAGTTTAGTGACAAACATGAAAATTGTTAAAAAATTTATTATATGTTTTTCGGGCGTAATACTTCGTCTAAAAGTATACAGTAACCGTATTATATTATCTGGTTTATTGGTCGATTTAATGAAAAGTTAAAAAAACAAAATACATATAATTTTAGATTTAGATATAGGGTTTAACCGGGTAATTCCGATATAAAGCACGGAACCATTACTAAGTCAATTGCTACATGGCGGGATGGTCGGAGGGTGGTAGCCCCCCTGCCTTAGACTTAGGCTTAGTGTATGTCTCATATAAGGACCAAAGCTTTGGTCAAGGCGCAGGCTTCGTATATCGAGAACGGAATGGCATGTGTTACTCTTCGGCCCCGTCAGTGTTACATTTTGCCGCTTAGTTTAAGCCTTTCTTACTCCCCTAAAACTGTCTCCTCGAGTTGTTAGTACGACACGTAGGTTATTAAAATATTGTAGCAGTCGAAGTATATCACAAAACTCCGCTGGGAGAACATTACAATGTCGGATTGGAGTTATAGCTCAGAAACCTTCTGTGCCTAATTAAAAATTAATTCCGACTGTGTCTTCATAAATGTTTCCGACTTATTTACAACAATATACATAGAGAGGAGCTTTTGTCTATGAAATCTCAAATACCGTGAAAATCGAAGTTTAGCTATTAATGTTTATTGCATTCCAAAAATAAAAAGAATGATGAATCCTTGTAATTAAATAAATGCCATTATGAACCATCACAAGATATGCAGAATCGCTGAAAATTCTTTCGACTGTCACATGCTTTTATCTTGGGCATAACCAAAGGTAGCAAAAGCCTAAGTCTAACTGGAGTACTATACGATATTGATTACCACAACCCGAAATAAACAACCCGAATACTAGGACTAACGCGACCAGATAGTACATGAGCTACTTGATGTTTGTAAAACTAGAGTCATAGTTTTACGTTTTCACCATCAAACATTACAAGTGATTATTTCTCCACAAACCAAAGTAAAATTATTGTAAAACATTAAACAACAAGACCATTTTAATGAATTATATATGGTATCAGTAGTGATCTGGATGCTAGATAATTATTAGCAACTTGACTTGACTGATTATTCTTCGACGTGTCGAAAGCCTTTTTACCTCGGTTTTTCTCATTCCTCCCACGATGCAGTGTATTTCGTTATTCAACTCATTACAATGTGTAAATTTACCAGCGACATCAACTAAGGTTAGTTCATTCGCAATAAGTTTGTTATTAATAGAATTATCAGTTGTAGAAGAAGGAACAGTATTTTTTACTTCCGCTTTGATATGAATTATATATAATTTTTTGTTACAGTATACTAGACGTTACGCGTAGGTGCCTAGCGCTTTCAGTTATGTATTAACAGTTCACAAGGGAAGAGGATGCATATTCCTCCACTTTTTAGCGTAAACCTATGTTTAGACTTGACGGATTTTTAGCGTTGCTCCGTTATTTATGAGACTGGCCAAAATACATTGAACCTTATTGGGTCGTCCTAAAATCTGTCCGTTACAGATAATGAGGCCTTCTTCAAGCATTGCACTCTACCTAACCAGGAATTTCTTACGCAACGAGTGATCATTTTCCGCTCGGCAAAGGTCTGATCGTATCAAACGTGTGGCCTCCAATTCAATCTACTGAAGTCTGTGACTGATTGAATCAGCCGTTGATGGCCTTTCAAAAACACCAGACAGACGAATGAATGGCCTTCATAAAAATGACTTATGTGATTTTACATTTTTTGGGTTTTATCTAAGTCGTGGAAAACCGAATGAGTGTCACATCTTCAATATCATTCTTCCATAGGTATATACACTATGGTGTTAGAGTGGTTTACAAAGCATACAATAATCATTTGATGTGCCTTTCTGGAAGTAGTCATAGGATAAACTTCGCACGGCATATAATACTCAGGCAAAGCTTATGCTAAAGGTGTCAGGCTGCCGCTCCCGAAGCCCTTGTATTGAGCTGACGTTTTAGGAACCATATAAAGTACGACCCCTGAATGTGACATGGTCCGTCATTTTTATAATGTCATTGCATAAGTAACACCAGTTGGGTTACTCTAAACAACTGTAGCCTTTTAGTGGTTAGCTGCTGCCGCTATCTTCATAACATACTATGACAGCAATCCTCAACACAAATATTCATGTTGCCCACTTATTCGGTTTCTTTGTCCCACAGAGAAAGTAAACATCATTTCCTAACTAGTGAGACGCCAGACGAAATATTCAGGAATTATCAGCTGCCATGGGCAAAGTGTCGTTATCAATGCGTTGGATTATCTTTCCAAAAAGATCATGGGCCTTAATAAACTTTACACATGTCTAAGTCCGGAAGTCGGCAGATCAATATTTTCCTCTTTGTAAAAATAAAATATTGCACATCTAAACATATTCCAAAATTTAATTTATATCGCCTGTTAGATTTTTATGTTTCTAGTTATTGTTCCTCGAGTTTAAGCCACTATTATATCAAAGATAACTTATATAAAAGTAGCAGCTAAAGTAAGAATGCTTCAAAGCATTGCGGTAATAAGAATGCTAACAACAAGTAAACACGGCAGTATTTCACAGGAAATCGTCTTCATTAAGTTCATGAAATGTGCACAGATCTGTTTTATATTATGATATGTTTGTTTTTTATAATAGCTTCAATTCATTAAGCATAAATAGATAAAGTTGATTTGTAAAATGTTCGTATTGTGATTATGGCTTTTGAGTTGAGTAATAAATGACTAGTACATTTTCTTTGGTTCAAAGAACTTAATAGGGTTATGCTACTCTGCAACAGTTAAGGTGCGTGTATCACGTAGCTCTATTACAACTAATAAATTCACTTTATCTATCAATTATGCTTGATTATTAACTTCGTCGAAGTTTTTACCAAATACCAATTTTTAAAGGATAATTAAGCAGCAGCACATAATTAATGATAAAATAAATCTCAGTTAGGTAGGGTGCGAAAAGATATTGTTCTCATTGCACCGTTGAAATTTATGCCAGGTATCATGCTATAGAATTTTGTCATCTTTTATATGGGCTACCGCCATGCCGAAAGTCACGGCATGTTCACAATGCGCCTAATTTGTTTCGAGGAAAGCGGATTTGCAATGACATTCCATCCGATCGATTGTTATACCACCAAATTCTACGCCTATCATATACCATGTGCGTTTGTTTACGTTTTTTTCACATCCGTTACGGATAAAATTGTGGCCAAACCATCAGGTCGGAATAGATCTAATCGGATGGAATGTGAACACGCTTGGGTAATATAGAAATCATTAGGAACTAATCCGGGTTTCAATGTTTCTCTGTAAAAATCTTTTAGTACATGGTGTTCGTTAAAATAAACAAGTTAGGTAACCTAAATAAGTAACTGATATAATTATTGTACTGTAAAATTCCACTTATATTAAATACTGCTTTTATTAATTATTGTTGGTCACAGCTTTTTTATAGCCCGAGAATTACTTTTGTTTTGCCTCTTTCAAACCGACGCCAATAAAAATATTTTCTGTGTCCAGCATCGTACACCTCTGTACCTTTAAACTGCATTTCGAAGACAGGAAATTAATATTATTTTCTTAACTGATAATCGCTGAATCTTTATTATAGTCAAGCGCTCAGCCTAGCGAAGTTTCACAAAGCTTTTGGTATAGTTGATTAAGTACCTGACTCCGGTTTAGAAATGATATTTTTTTACTTTTAACAAGTTTCTACTATTCCTAAACGTTAAGTTTTATTTACAAGATTATAAGGTATTTGTGAAGATCACGTATTAGAATATATCGTATAGAATGCTAAATTGCTAACATGACAACGAACGAAGCAGACAAATATCTCTGCTCTATACTTTGCACAGTGATGGAAATAGAGTTCATTTGGGATTCCACTTAGCTCGGTCCGAACAGATCCCGGACAGGCCCAGTTATCGCCACGATTCGTTTCGGTTGCCAACGTCGTGCTATCCGGACCGCTTTTGTTTAAATTCACGCTGTCGCCTTTGCAATAGCGAGGCTACGTGAAGGGCCCAATTAGGCTAACTTTGACCACTAATGTGCCATTTTGACTGCAAAATATAGTTAACAATAACAATTTATACTCAAATGTAACTGAACTATTCTCACTATGCTATGACTCTCACTACAGTCTTAGTTCGCGCTCAGAGGGTGGCAAGTTTTATGTATTAGTGTGCTATATGTAACTAAATGTATTCAATTATCCAAAATATTTCCTTAGCTGCGATCAAGTGTTTAAATCTAAAAGCGATTCATTATTGGTGTATTTATTCGCAGGGTTGGCTTTAGTGGTGTGAGGGGTCCCCAAAAAATCTATATGGCCCCTACATCATTTTTGATATAGGGTCTTCCAATGTATAATGTGAGGAGTTCCCAACCGATAATGCTAGGGAACCTCTGAGGCTCAGCACGCCCCCTCCTATCTGCGTGCAGCAGGCGCACCGCATACCTGGGAATCTAAAAATTGTAGAAATGTAAGGAACCACCAGGATATGAGGAGCCCCCAGTTGGAGACATATGGGGCCTAAGTCAAGCCATGTTTATTGGTCAACGGAACAAACGCTTTTGTGGTAGCCAACAATGGCGTTTCAGTATTTTTGCAAATGTAGTAGGAAAACTTTAAAGATAACGTATTAATAAATGTTATCATGTTGTAGTCAAAACTATTTTCACAGGATGTGGTTGGTTTCGATCTTATTGTATAAAGAGAAAAGTACACTTAAAAGAAAAATTTAAAAGAACGTAATTGCATACATTATACGCTGAGCTTCTTGTAAATTAAGGGTGTGTTTCGGCCAGAGTTTTTCGTTGGGGAATGAAGTTAAGCCAGAGAAGAGTTAACCGAACATTTCGATCTGTTATCGGAACCCAAGGTTCCTCAGTTGAGAAGGATATATGGCGAGGTGTTCGCATTGAATACGGAGGTTAAACCAGAGAAGAGTTAACCGAACATTCCAAATGCTCAAGATCTGTTATAGGAAGCCAAGTTTCCTAAATTGAAAGGGATACATGGCGAGGTGTTCGCGTTGAAGAGGGAGATTAAGCCAGGGAAGAGTTAACCGAACATTACAAAGTCTCAATATCTGTTATAGTACTCCAAGATTCCTCGGTTGAGAGGGATACATGGCTAGGTGTTGGCGTTGGAGAGGGAGGTTAAACCAGGAAAGAGTTAACCGAACATTCCAAAGGCTCAAGATCTGTTATAGGAACCCAAGATTCCTCGGTTGAGAGGGATACATGGCGAGGTGTTGGCGTTGGGGATGGAGGTTAAGCCAGAGAAGAGTTAACCGCAAATTCCTCAGTCGCCCTAATTTTCACCGTAATTTATCCCATTTTATCCAATTTTCCTCAATAATTTTTTGTAAATACAACGAATTCGTCATCGTTTTGCAGCAGCGATCGCGCTGCTTGAACTATTACAGCCATAATTTTATTATTGAGATTTATATAGCATTTTTAGTACATGCAACGTTTTAATGATCTAGGGGTAAAATAAACCCAAGTGGTTTTGTACCCAATGTTGTTCGAGCCTTTTCCTGTCTTTGCTTGCGGTTATTTTGTGTTCCGCAACTATCTCACAATTTTCTTTTTAACGGCCCCATTCTGTCTGCTCAATGAAATTTCAGCCAGACGCTAACAAGTGTATCTATGCCTTATCCATGTATTTATTAAAAGATCTTTAAGGGTTAGTGCAGTATCTCGTAGTACAAGTCTGAAACTATTAAATTAAAGCCTTTAAATGCAAAAAGTGGGCCAAGGTGTACAATTTAAAGCTCCACTAATAAGATGGACTTTAGCTTAATCATCCGAAACACAGAACAGTTGAAACAAAAACTGCTTATGGCATAAAAAACGGGTATTATTGAAATAATGGTCGAATTGTTAGGCATCGAATTTATAGTGATATGGTTTTGAGTTCGAATTTAGCATTTGTATTTGGTTGAAAATACATAACCAATAATTTCTTGGTCACAAAATTAAGCTGATGAGATGTTTTTCTCTTCTAAATTTGGGTTCACACGTCAAACATTTTGTTTAAATTTTGATCACATTTTGATCTAATTTTGAGCTCTAATTCAGAACTTAATTTAAAGCCACCTTCTGAATTTTTCCGTACATTTAAACGTATGAACACTATTCATACTACTTTAATAGCGCTTTTTTATCATATGCTTGGCCAATCTGGAACAAGGAATAGAGCTTGAAAAAATTATAAGCTCAAATTTGACCAAAACTTTGACGTGTAAACGCGCATTTACTGTGCACATTACACGTTGGTCCAGTTAATACATATATAAAATGCATTACTAAGCTGTACAACCATTTTTGTAGTCTGCGTTAAATCAGCTTATATATGATTAGACTTCTATGTCGCCAGAGGCCGTGAATACTGTAAACTGTTGTCACATTTTTCTTAAGAATACACCGATCATGCCAATTGTAGGACTCATTCAGCAATCCTGAGCTAGCTTGCTGGAATTAATTCTCAAGCGTGAACATATTTTATAATAGTGTAGAAACATCTCACATGGCATTTCAATTTGAAACCGTATCTCTAATGTTACAGAACAAATTTCAAATTTTACATTTTTTTATTTTTTTTTCGAATTTTTACTAATATCACTGCACATTTAAGTATACGTCGTTTATTAATTTATATCACTTTGAGAGCAATTTTTCTTTTGATAGATCCGCTTGTCACACGAGCCGGTGATTCTGATAATTTTGTATTGATAATTACGCAGCCAACGTAATGAGTGAGCTTGTAACTGAATACAAGCAATACGTAACTGAACGAAGTAGATCAACATACAATTGCTCAGAAAACGGACGAAGGT